>JAQGAI010001726.1:0-13873 GCA_034696905.1 Lepidocyrtus violaceus
TCTGTGATGTGGTGTGGTATATGCCTACTCATTATAATTTCGTGGCGAAGGCGAGATTCTTTCTGTTCAAACCAATTAGTATTACATACTGCAACTTACCATTTTTCTGCATTCTCTACATCATCAATCAAGACGGGACAAGTATTGTTTGATTGAAAAAGTAAACACATTTTTTCTTCTTCTAAATAGCAAGCTGTTTTATTGGTGCAATATAAAAGTAGTTTTGACGTGTGGAACTTGATGCTAATGTTGATTAAACAGAAAATCAAAATAGAAGCTCAAACGATCACATATTTTTAGGACTTTTGAATGTGTGCATGAGTAAAAAATTTGATTGAGTATTTGATTTATAACTTTTAAATCGAAAGTACGGAAGCTACGGTGGTGACTGAGTTCACGGAATTCGCATTGTGCATTCCAATCAATTTCCTCTGATCAAATCTTGAGTAATCCAATCCAATATTATTCAGACATGCGTTGTTCGACACGAAGCAATTTGTAGAGGTTACCCTACAAGCAAGCGTGTTTTTTGTAAAATTTAGGGAGTTAGCCCACCGTGTCATCATGAAATGCTACATGCAATCTATATGAGAAGAAAAATAAGGTTTGGGTTTTTCGATAATTTCACTCATCTAAAATATTGCCCATCAAATCAAAACTTTCGCTTGACTATGGATGGGTTTTATTTTTTCGAAAGTGAAATTATGCTTACAAGTTTGATAACTGTTCTAATAAAGTATTTTTGAAAATTGAAAAGTAATTTAATTCATCAAGTTTAAAAAATAGGAAGTTTACCTTCCAATTTTATAAAAAACCAACATTTATTAAATTAATTTGTTGTAAACGTCCCTACAAAATATTAGTTTTTTTGCGAAGTAAAATACTTATTCATGCAAATTACAGGTAATCAATTTTAGAAACATGATGAATGGGACTTTTATAGGGGAGCATTATGCAAAGATTATTATTTAAAAGTACTTAAATACATCTTGTAATCAATTTCTGTCTGAAAAACCCTTTTCTATAATATTAGGTCAACCTTTTATTAAAAATTACATCCTAATTTTTTTTGTTCCCTTGCTTTGTTCTTTTTCTTTTTCACTGATATAAATATGATTACATAAGAGTATAATGCGGTTATTTTGAAGTAAACGGAAGGAAATTTGCTCTTCAACTTTGCAAAAATAGTAGTCGCTTGAAAAGTAAAATTTTCGCATAAAAGATCTATAAAATTTTCTAGGCAGCTTTTAATAATGATGAGAAAAAGGTTTCCCATTGGGTTGGCAAAACGTATTCTAAAATTCTCCGAACAAAGAGTGAGAAGTCAATGCGTTGTGAAACTTTAAACAAACAGGGAATCTCTTAAGTATATAGTAAAAGCTCCTTGTGTACGTCGCCGTCTTTTTAATAAATTATAAACTTGCTCATTTCGCCTTACAATAATTCAATGCGTGGTGGTGGTTCTAGGTATCTAATAAAAAGATGAATTATTATCTTCCTTTCGTTTTCATCGGTACCAAAGCAAAAAGATAGGCATACCGGGCCACGGGTAGTAGTTGTATAACTATAATAACATGAGAAAGAGCAGAGGAAAATGACATTAATATCATGGAAGCATGCACACCCGGCACATCATTTATTATTTGATTGTTATAATAAAAATGGACGTGCTCTTTTTGTCTGCCTCTGGTGATCTTTCAAACGTATTTTTATCGTATAAAAACAAACTCTTTAACTACAAGTTAAATCTGGAGATTGAAAGAATTGATAGGGAAAGATATCGTATCATATCATATCCTATCGGTAGCCTTTTTAATGAAACTTCATTCGTTTTATCGTGAATAGAAGATTCTGAATAGAAGTTCTGATTCTGATTCTGCAGCGTGATAATTTTTTTTTACCATGGGATGGGATGAAATGAAATCAAACTAGAAGCTACACATTTTTGCATTATGTAAGGTTATTCATAACTCAGACATTGTCTGATGTTTTTAGATTATGAAAGCCGGTATGAAATGAGAACATTTTCAGTCGATTATTGAGTTAATGTAAACCATGGATAAACGGAAAGTAAAAATATATTTTGTTTTTTCCACTAAAGCTTGGGTTTCCTCACGATAATTGACGATAATGACGTCTCTGATGTTATAAACTATGGATGAAATGAGGCCTGTCAAACAAAAAAAGAAGGTTGAATCCAGATTCTGAGTTGCTGTTTTAGCAAGCAGGTAGGCAAAATTGTGAGTGAGAATAAATACGAAGGAATGATAACAACTTTGCAGTTTTTATCTATATTTATCTATGATTACTCTTTGCTTCTAGATGTTTTTCTCTCTCTGCTGTTTTATTAAGTAATCCCCTCCTTTACAATGAATATTAAATATTGTTTGTTAGCCGAAAAAAACCATGCTTAAAAAGTCAAACTCACAATTCAGAGTCATAATGGGTTTAGTTTTTATTTTATGTATGCGAGTTCTGGAGTTTGCTAAAATGGACGCTAATGCCCTGGTATGCCAAGGCTATAATTTTGTTTTCAATTGGTATAAAAATTAGCCTTACATAGGATTCCCAATCCCAATAAATATGGTTCTCGATGAGTTTGTCCGGTGAAGTCAGACCGGGCCGGGACAAAAACATTACTTTTTGGTTACCAAAAAAAACTGTGAAATTCTTGGTCGCTACACACACCACCACCACACGATATAGATATTACCCGTGTTGAACCAACTAAAACGAAAAGGCAGTGCAAATGTATTTTTAACCGGCTTCAGCTCAACAGATCCTCGTTTTCTTTCTCCTGACAGAAGTATTATTAGGTGGTTGTTAGTGCACCTCCCCCCAAGCAAAGGCAGCCAGGTAAGCCTTGGCTCCCACCTCACAATACACTATGCATACGATCAGCTTCAAAGGGAATTGCTATGTATGTACATGTGTGTGTATTATTTATTTGCAAACACTATTCACAATTGCTTTAGTGAATCATCCAGCTGTCGATATTTGTGCCAAGTGCGAGGCCGGCTGCCGACAGCTTCAACTTCTACTTTTTGCTTCTGGTTCTCATCTTGAGACTACACACTGTAGAGAGACTCCATTCTTTTCCATCCATTTTTGTCTTACTTACTCTGAAATGTTCCCTCTCCTGTCTGCCCCATTATATTTTGATACGAAGATTATGTTTATCCTTTTCAACATCATCATGGATGTATTTATAAAAAGATGTATGAGCTTTTTATGCAACATATACTTAAGGTGAACGAGGAGGGCTTGAGCGAAAGAAGAAAAAAACGCAAAAGACTTGCCAGAGGGGAGGATGTGATTCTTCTGCGGACTCTTGTCTATTCCCATTGCATATGATTACGTGCTATTACTTATGATATCATATTATATGGCCGATTTTTTCGAACATACCTTTCTTGTTAAAAACTTGGAGAGGGATTATTATGTTAACTATGTTTGTGGTAATTTCTGCCCCTTGTTGGAATAAGACTTTTAAAGGAGATGTCGAACATACCTACACTCACCCAAATAATGACTCTTAACAAGGTCTATGCAGAAAAAATGCTCGCCTTGTACCTTCTTGGCTCTTGTTTAGTTAATGATGATAGCCCCTTCCTTTTATTCTTTCAATTGCGTTTGCACAGATATATAGTACGAGAGAAAAAAACAACATATTTTTTGTAAGATGATTTCCCTTTACTATTTGACTCTTTTTCCTCGCTACTGGGGAATAAAGAAGGGAAAACGTTACGGGGGAAGAGTGAGTAACTCTTCTCTCCTCATTTGCTGAATCACATAATGAAGATTAATTATGTACGTCAGTCCAGTTAAAGTCGACGAGCTAACTACTTATACCTGGCTATTTTATTGCAATCAAAAAGTTGTAGACAGGGCATTGCTGAGGCTAGTTAGTAACAACTGTGTAATGTGCAGTGCAAGTACCTATTCATCCCAAGTGCAGCCACATAATATGCAGAAGTAGGTATATATCTCTCATTTCCCCGTTACCATTAATCAAGCTTTTTTTTTCTTTTAAAGAAAGCAAATATGCTGAAAAAGTTAGCTGCAATCAAAGCCTTGTTAAGATTATTGCACATGTAATGACACTGTATTTAACTGGATCGTAGTCAACAAGCTCTGAATTAGTTTGATGATGATTGTGACGATGAGTAAAAATGGTATGTGATGGGATGATGATGATGATCTTGAGCCATGACGTTCTTCTGGGACGAAACTGCTGAAAACATTGTTTCATGTGTGTTTTGTTACCGTTTTTTTAGGGAATGCAGAAAATTAGTGTAAAACGCACAGTTTGCATAGGTAAATGGATAAGATTGTATGCCTTCCTTTTCCCACTTATTAAACAAATAGCGCCACCCGCCATCGTACTCTATTCATCTTTTTTTCTAAGATTTCCTTCAGGTGTAAGAACACAGGAAAAGGTGAGGCATTTAGAAAACAAGAGATTTTGCCGTACAGGTAGTTCTACAAGAAACACGTCTTTGGTCTTGTCTTGCAACAATGTTTTCTTGGGCTTAGCATCGTCCTTCATTTAATTTGAACTGGGGATCCATCCCAATCTCAACCCAGCTTAGTTATGGCTTGGAAGGAACTGCCAAGTCAAAAACTTAACAAGTCTTGTTCCCGCCGAGGGGTCTAATCAAATGCAATCTTTCATAGTTTTTAATTAATCTTGTACTAGTAGTTGGCATGTTTTACTACTACCGAACTGACTGCTCAACTCCTTTTTAACAAACAGTTATTATTATTACAAATAATAAATTTCTGGCATTGTTTTCGCTCTCGCTCCTCGTACATTTTTCAGCCCAGCAGTTGGTATAGCTGTGCTAGAATATACAAAAAGTTGATTGGGGAGAAGAATATTTTTGGGTGTTACTTTACTTGCCTTTTTGTCTTGAATGAAATGAAATAAATTATAAATAAAAAGAGAGAAAAAAATCGTTTCTATTTGAACTTGTTCTTTGCTCCCTGCCACAATTCAAATTGACAAAATAGACAGGTAGAGAGACTCGGTTCACTTCATAAAGAGACTAGCCATGTGTGTATGTATAAGCAGCGCTGGCTAACACCCATCCGCAGTATATTGAACCTGTTGCATGAATAGATTTTCCCTAATCATAATCAGCGTCAATGTTTTAGAAAGTCCATTCGCACTTAATGAAAATTTTTGCGAAAAAAAAACAAGGAGGAAGCCTTAAGTAGGGAAGAAAATGGACAATAAAAATCATATTACTTAAAGTTGCCTACTACACCTATTAAAATACCATGCGGAGAAGGAGGTGGGAACTTAAGAAGCGAAAATGACTATGACAGTGGTTAAATTACCGTGTAAATGAAAATGGGATGATTTTTAATGAAACCCACATATCATGATAGAGAGGTCTAGAAAATTGTATGGGATGTTGGCTTGGTGGATAATACATGGAGAAACTGACAGGAACTACTACCACTACTACGGAGCTATGCATATAATTCACCACGAAACAAAATCCGTCTTTTTAAATAACCCTTTATTTGATATGCATTATTCTTGACTGTATTATGTTGTGTAAATTGCGTGAGTGAATGTTTATAATGTCTACCTACCTGTGAGGAATAATCCTCTTTTTTTTCTCCCTCCTCAAAACCCAACTCAACTCCTTTCAGGTCGTCTTCTCTTGTTTGTAAAATCATATAATAAATTGCAAATAAAAATGAGAAAAAAATCAACTCTGATAGTTAGTTATTCAAGTCAAACTCCAGTCATCAACAATAACAACGAGGCGAAGAAGTATTAGAGCCTTCCTTCCACCATCATCATCTTTTTAGTTATTACCAAACCCACTACTTTTCCTTGTTTTAAAAAGCTCGTTTGGCTAGTTTACTTAGAGCCTCCATCATCTTAATCATCATCGGAATCATCGTCCAAAAGTCTTCATATCAGTCAATTTTCATTCAACTTGCTTTTCATAAGCAAGCAAACGAGAAAGAAAGAACAGCCAGCTCCTTTTTATTTCCCTTCTCCTGTTTCTCTCCGTTTTTCAGGAAAGGCAGCAATTATTTAAGGCATTCGAAGGAAAATTATTATGTGCAAGATCTGTTAATATGCAATCGCTTTTCTCTGCAGGAATTCTCCAACTTACCGAGGCACTGCTGTGCGGGTTGGTGGTTGGTTGACTGACTGGTTAAGGTTGATTTTAACTTTTTGTCAGAATTATTATTACAACAAAGTTGTCTGTATATGTAGGTGGGTAACTTACCTTTATAATATGGTCTGGGATTGGGATATAGTTACCTATGCATGTGAGTAAAAGGGTTTTTTGATTATGATATAGTTAGTCATGATGGCATTATATGTTTTTCCCAAAACTAATAGGGCATACGTAACTTTTCGTTTGGCTTGGTGGTGGAAGCTGGAACGTGAAAACTCATTCAGCTCAATTCACGACTCTGCTCTCTCCAACCTTTTTAGCCACATCTAACAAGTTTCTCTGGTTCCTGTTTTTTTTCTCGCTCCAGCTTCTTTATTAGTTTATGCATGCAGTTTAATTTACTTTATGAAGTTGACCATGCAATTGCGTTGTGCATGCTCTAGTCGCTAGTTCCTTATTGTGGAAGCAAATGGAGTTGAATAAAGACTCAAGCTGCGTTGACTGGTGCCTATAATTGTGTATACTTAACGTGTTATGTTTTCTTTTTCCAATGTACATAAATGATAATGGAATGACCATATAGAAGTCAGGAGACGGACATTTTCCTCCGTATTATTGCTCAACTAGTGACGACGATGGCTATGACGAGGATGATGTTGTTCCTCCTAATCCTACGTAAAATGCACTGGGAATGCACAAATGGGCAAATAAACTTTCTGGATATTTGCACTTGCACAAGTAAATTGTGACAGATATGTTGCGTACCAAATGTCCAATAAAGTATCCACCTACCAATCCAATTTCAACTAGGTTGCTCCTGGTGACGATTAGGTGATGTGAGGGTTTGCTTCTGGCTCAAACTTGAATTTCATTTTGAATTTTGCTAGGAAAAGGATGAAAATCCAGTCGAGGGTAGTTTTTCTCTTAAAATGGCCATAATATCGTGTAACGTGTAACGTGTGTATGCATAACTAACGATAAGTAAATTGGAACATTGGAAGGAATGCAGAAGTTCCTTTAGTTTACATATTCATGGACTAATCGTAAGGAAAGAGAAGTAACTGGGATCTCATGACTTTTAAAAATGATTGAATGTAAATAACAACTTTTTAATATGTACTGGCTAAGAGAAGAAAGCTCAACTCGTTGCGTCGATTTAGTTTAGTTCAGGTCGCCAGTATCATTTTTTTAAACATTCTACGCATACCTACAACTTCAACAACTATCAAGTTTGAAAATCTTATCAACTTGATCAGGCTAACAAGACCTGTGTACATTTTTCACAGGCTGAATTGGGGAGTGTTATTATTTTCCTATTACTTACGATGATTACTTATTATTATTGCTAAACATTTGCTGTCCATTAGCATTTCCCTTTTCCTCCCAAAAAATTTCGAGTTTCCACCTTCTCGTTATTCTGTACATTTCCTTCTGTTTGTTTTGGTTATAGTAGTTATGTATTATTATTGTTATTTGTGAGGGTCTGTAAGTAAAAGCGAACTGCCAGTTTTTCAGCATGATTAAAACTAGCACCGGAAAATTAGGAAATTTTATTTACGAGCTGAAAGGCTGCTGACGGCTGCTACGGACAGCAGTGGTCCTGAACTAACTTAGGTAACTTCCAAAGTTTAATTGCGGGATGGGGATGGATGGGCAAATATCCAAGAAACCAGTTGAAATTGTTTCCTTCGTTTTTGTTAAAGCTACTCTGTATATTTTATGATAGTAAGTGCCAGGGCCAGAGGTTCCGCTTGGTATTTAATTTTGTCAAGTGAAAAGGATGACGCTACATTCTGACTTTGCATTTCAATTATGAAGTCAAGTAGAATGAATATTCATTTTTGTTTAAGGTATGTATGTTTTTTACTCCTATTTGGCTCTTCATCACAATGAATGTCTTTTCGCCTCGGTTATTTGTTGGCGATATTATTATGGGGATGATTATGATGATAGGCTTCGTCGGTTTTTTGACTATTTCGTTCCTTCCTCCTGTTGGACTGCGTGCATTGATAAAGTATACAATACTGATTATAAGTATGTGAGCCTATGATGTAATAACTATGATTAGATATTTGAATATTTCCTCCCTCCGGTTCTTGGTTTTGGGAAAAGAATGAGAAAGTGAATTAACAAAACAACCCTATTGCTTGTAATGTGTATGCATAAGTAACAAGGGTTGCGAATGACTTAAGCAAACCATACAAGAGGGAAAAATGCACTAGCTTTTTAACACCGTAGGTGGTTTAAACCAAACTGATGGAAACGAGATGCGTGTGGCTTTCAATTGAAATGGAGAGAATGTGTGTTTTAAAAATTAAGGTGTCCTTACAAAATGCAAAGAAAGATTGCTTTCAGTCAGAAAAGTATAAGAAGAAGTATAAAGGTATTCACTTTGTAATTGAAGTAGATTTAGTTGATACAAAGTGAATCCTCTACTTTAAAGAAAGGCACTTTCGCTATTTGAGGTTTCACCTTTCCATGAAAGCTTATTATTATTATCTCGAAATTAATTTGAAAAGTTAAATATCTCTACTGGCTGGAATACTAACATAAAGAACGTGAGTTTCCATTCGTTTTCTCTTTTTATCTGATTGAAATGTTGCGTTTTCCCTCTATCCCGGTGCGGCGTGGAAGATAAAATGCAAAAAGTTCAATTGGAAGTTGTTGGAGGAGGCATAGGCTACTTTGTCCCTTTGAAGCTTTTGTCATTCACTTTTCTTCAAATATTATTTGATGTTCAATTTCCTCTCATTCTCCAAGAAACAATATTCTCTCTCTTGTCTCCAGCTCTGCAATCGGATCGTTCATGTCGATAAAGTTGCATTCAATGTAAATGTCAAACTTGCTATGAATTCTATTTGAGTAGCTGCGTTAGTCGACATAAATGGCTTGTTATAATATTTCATTTCGGGTTGCGTGTGACGATTTATGGCTGCACACGAATCCCATCCTGTACTAATTAATGATAATGTAACTGAATTGAGTCCCGGTGACAGAATCTCTTTGAAACAGTGCATTCTCATTGTCCCGGACAGTTTCTATCATCCCATTTTATCAATAGGAAAAGGGGAGGTAAAATAAAATTTTGAGTAGCTTGTAGCTGCCTATACGCTGCTCATAATACAGCGTTCCTACTCTTTCCTTCGTCTTCATGTCGTTTCGAATTCAACGTTTCACACAGTGAGAGAGAAACAGAAACGGGCAGGCAGAGATTTGAAATAATAGAAAAACATTTCCATCCAAAGTTCTGTTCTGTACTTCCTTTGTAAAATAATGAAGATTCGACTCGACTCCTCTTTTTATTGTGTGGCTGTTGGAAAAGGGGATCGTGAAATTCATAAAGACACATGGAGGAGTTCTCCTCCAAGTGATGTAGACAGAAGCTGAGAAAAAGATCCAAGATGAGGGTCTAGATTAGATTTTGAAAAGAGCAATAGCCAACAATACAATGAATAAAATCCTGACTCATCGAATAATGCATTTCCCAATGAATGACAGTGAACAAGACAGGTAAAACTAAAGAGTCAGCATAATACACTCTTCTTTTTACTCGGAGTATATTTGTAATATCACACATTTTGTTATTTATTATTATACTGTTGTGGAGTTTGTGTTATTATTAGTATTTAAGTATTGTACCTGTTTCCGAGTACAAGATTTCTAGCCTAGTAGGCTTCGCTGAAGTATTGAAGATTGGATATATTATTATGTATGTCTTATGTAAGTTCACTGTAAAAGCGTTTCTGTTCGTAGTAAAGTAATAAGAGGGTGAGACGGTGAGAGAGATAGGAAAAGAATTAATAATATCGAATCATCCTTCATAATAGCCCCTTTGTAAATGATGATACCACACCACATCCTAGTCCTTTATTCAATTTGTTATGCATCGTTCGCCATAATTTATTGTGAAAAATTGAAGAGAACGGAGCAACAGAGCCGAGGAAGGTTATTATATGCTGCTATGTCTATGTGATTGAGTGTATATTAAATTATACGTAAAATATTGCTGACTATGAAAATTGAATCATTACGTAAGAGCCAAGCATTATTATGATGACAAATGTTTGACATTTTGCATTTATTAATGATGAAACCCAAATTTCATGTAATTAAATACCAGTAGATTTATAGTATCCCTTCGTAGATTATATAACATGAGCACAATGAGCGTCATCATTTTCATCATGATTTACTAAATGCAAAATAAAATTCATGCAGCAATATTTCAGGGAGGGGGAGTTGTTGGAACGGAATTAATGACATGAAATCACAATATTTTTGCGAAAAGAGCTTCGTCCCTACGAAAAGAATTTTTCAACAATTGGAAATGTAATGCAAATTTAATGTGATGGCTTGGCCTTACCGAACATTATAAAAGGATAAAGTATCGTATCGTATCTAACCTTGTTTTGTGAACTATGGCTATAATGTTACTTTATTGACTCGACAGACTTTGTTCAAGTGAATATGGTCATTGGGCACTGTTGGGCTGCAAAATTGTTTGTTGTACACACCAAATAACACAGCTTGACATATTTGTGTGTGTACTGGGAACACTCATGTAATGTAATCAACACAAAAGGAAACATTAAATCACGCAAAATAGAGCATGAGTCTGATCACAAGTACACAAATTGTCGTGGTGCATAATCTGTAAGTTTTAGGTAGGGTGTTGTAGGTTGGGATTTTTTTCCACAAGGTGATCTCATGAATGAAGTGAGAGGGAGTTGTAGTTGGAATGTGGTTTATGGTTTCACGAAAAAAAAAACAACTTGAAATCACAATAGGAGAGTCATGTCCTGACTGATGTGCAAATAAGTTTACATAATTTGTGGGCAACAGGGCTTGATTTCTTTTGTGTCTACATTGCAAACTCATTGAGAGAATTATCTTAATTTGGTTGTTCTTCGGATAAAAATGTCCATATTATTATTTTGCTAATCATTTTAATCGGCTTTGCTAAAGAGTCAGGAGGTGCGTTACTTACAAGATGTCGTCGTCGTGTTGGGAAAGTGATACATGATGATGACAATGACTGTCACATCCAATCAAATAAATATGATTTGACTTATGTATCTGATCTACTTTCCATTTAGGTAAATAGTATATTCTGCTGACATCGGCCGGTCATAAAATACGAAGGAAACCTTTGTTTTGTTTGAATTTTGCAATTTCATTTTTATTTCACCTTTTATCTATTTGTATCGTGATGTAGCTGATGGGCTCAAATATAATTTCGATTTTTTTTGCAAAAAAAAAATTGCAACGCAAGTGCATAATTAGAGCTACTCTAGACTACCGCTACATGAGCAACTCCGGACAGTTATGCATGCTTTATAATAATCGCTAATGATATGATCACTTGATCACAATTGAATAACACCTCTCGCTTACTTATCATCTCTCATTATCGTAATGAACTCATGATGACAATCAAATTGCAGTCAGCCAGGGAGATACGGTCATAGTCATGCCATCGTCATGATCAAATGGTGAGACTGTGAGACCATGAAAGGTATGGACAGGTGAATTCTTTTGTCGTCTTGTTAGGTTGAAGGTATGAAAATAAGTTGATATAAAAACTACCTATAGATTCAATATGCACTGTGTTTTACATACCTATTTACATTTTCATGAATATTTCAGGTATTTTCGAGTTGGCTTTGTTGATAATGATTTTTTATAGTTATTCATGATATTCTTGCATTTTGGGGGAAGTCTCAACCTTTTCCTTAGCCGTGAGAACATACGTGGATGAGTTTTGCCCGGCAGGAGCATGTAATAAAATATCCTGGCTTGACATTTATCGTGTCAATTGATTCCTTTCCTTACCTTTGGTCGGCACTCATATTACTTGTAAGGCTCACACACAAAAGCAGAGAGGGAGAGAGACTTTACCCATTGTCGTTTTTATTTTCTTGGCTTTTTACGTATTACTTCTTTTGTTCGTTAATTTTAGCCGAGAATGGGCGTAGATATGGCTTGGAGGCTTTATCTCGCTGTTTTTTCTTCCAACGTCAAAAAATTATTTTTCCTTTCTTATATTATTTTTTTCCCCTCAACATCATCTTAAAAAAGTATAAAAAAATTGGTTAGGTTTAGGTTATACCTTATTCTCTTTGTGTAGTCCTTTCTTTCCCTTTGGCTTGCATAAAAGACCAGACAGAAGAGGGACAGGGACGTAATATCATCAAAGTAAAGTTGATTTGATTGCTGTTGGCTGAACACAGGTATGTTCTTATAAAAGTTGCAGTAGTAAAAATCTCTCTGCAGCTCGTCCTCATCAACAGCAGCGCAGCGACAGGAGCATAGGAGCAGCATCATCAAAGCTAACTTTTAGCTCATGTAATAAAAGTCGCATGTCACCTTTAAAAAGGGAATCTGAAAAGCCTGAAATGCATAAATGTTGTTAGACAAAGAGGTGGAGAATATAGACGCAAGATAGGCATAGATAGAAGAAGAGGAAGACTGTCCCTTCTGTCCCCTATCATTTCTATCCGTTTCTTACATTTGCGCTCTTTTTTTACTGCCTGAATTGTATACTTCATCACTGTCCATTTCGAAGAGAGAGAGAGAAGGGGAAGAAGTTGAGGATGATGTCTTCTAGCTCTCATTACCGTCACCACCACCACCACACCACTATCACCATCAATTGAAATTAAACTTCTTCGTGATCTTAAGAGCGAACATTTGACGCATCGGGATATTATATCAGACGCACACAAACTTCCATTTTAATATGACAAGAAAGAGTGAAACGGAAAATGAATAAAATATGTTTTCTTTCTTCCATCCATCCTGGCTTGCCCACTTTCTTAAAGTCTTGTCATTTGTCTCAGACTCTTTTGTACTCTTTCATCTCCTCCTTTTGTGTTCCCTTTCACGCAATATTTAAAAAAAGGTACCTCTAGGTATTTATAAGTATGGGGATCTGAAAAGAACTTACATGAAGTCAATGTTTGTAATGTATTATTATTACCATTATTAGGTAACAACTTATCAATCTATTTCAATCTCTATCTGTTCAATTTACAGATGTAATTGTTATTGTTGGCTGATGGCTTTCGTGGAATCGTTTGCCACGCTGAAAAAAAATCTTCGAGAGAGTAAACTGTTTTTTGAAACTTTTGGGTTTGGAAGTCTGCACGGGAGATTTTTCTAATTTCGTTTTATAGGTAGATACATACAAAGTACCTATGCAAGTTGTGGAAATGCAAGTTTCAATAATATTTGGGTTATTTCTTTATGTGGTTTGCAGAGAAAATGTTTTATTCTTCCCGGGTCTGTTTTTTTGAATGGTTTGTTTTACTTTAATTGCTGGAACAGGAAAGGAAAGTATACTGCGTCTGGAGCCAAACAAAAATCTAGCGATTGTTTGCCAATTCATCTGTATTTATTTACCAGTAATTCAATACGCGTTGATGCAAAATATGTTTCCGAAAATCACGTTCGTATTATGTTTCTTTGAAGCTTTTTTGTTTGTATTTCTCCGGGAAACAAACAACACAGGTACTTAGGCATACTTGACTGTTATGAGAAATTATGAGAATCTATCTGTGAGACTAATATATCCGTAGTTCCATAGGTGTTTCGTCTACCCTTTTTCACTATGAAATATTGCTTTTGCTTTGTTGCCTCCAACAAAATAATGGAAAAGAGGAGGATGTGGTCACGTTCACATATTTGCTTTTCCTCTTGTTTCCATCATTTTGAAAATATAAGCT
>JAQGAI010001727.1:0-13872 GCA_034696905.1 Lepidocyrtus violaceus
ATTCTTTCGTTTATAAGTTTCGTTCTGTTTTATTCAGCTATGGATTGTCTACTTATCGTAAAAATTTCCTATTATTCGATACTTACCTAAAAAAACCCTCTGCCTTGCCTGCTCTGCTTTAGCTTAGGTTGCCAACAAAAAAAACGCAACGTTTCATTCAACTCAAATTCAACCTTTTTTTGCTCTTCCTCATATTTTCTCAACTTCTCTCTCGTCTTGGTCTATCTTGTACAATTCCATAACGAAATCGTTTATTTCGCACAAACCTAACTCTTCCCGTACGTACATTTTTTTGCCATCTCATCCTTCCGAATAAAAAACAGCCAGTGTGGTCGGTCGTGTTTTGTAGTACACCTCTTGTAGCTTTTTATAGCATTAAAAAATTCTCTTCGTTGTTCGTTCTTTCCTTTCTCAACACTACTGCGTCTAGACAAGAGATAGATCCCCGATCCGCACTATAACGCTCGTAATTTGGTGAATTCAAGTGTAGTTTTCGTGATAGTCAAGTCAAGCTTTTAGCTTTGATAGCAGCAGCAGCATAGCAGCGCAGCGTTTTTTTATATACATAATACGGCACGGTTACACTACGGTCGTTTTTTACAGCGAAAAATATAAGCGTATTCTCATCCTCTCTCGTCCTTTTTGGCTAACCTTTTCTACGCTGTGGTCATGATAATTTTCAATGGAGGAACAGCAGCAGCAAGAGCCGACTAAAAAAGGGATAACTGGTACAATTTCTGACTCTGACTCGAGGAATAATACAAGCGCAAGCGGGGGTAGTGCTAGTTCTGGCAGTACTGCTGACAAGAAGAAAGAAGTTCATCAGCATCACCGTCATTTTAATAGTGCAAGTGGTGGAGAAGGAGCTGGAATCATTTGTGGGAAGCAGCAGACCGACGGGATCGTTTTTGAGGAGAAGGAGGTGAGTTAAAATAATATTTAATTGAAGGTATAAAAAAGTACAATAGTTTTTTTTTTTAAATTAGAGAAAGCGTTTTAATAAACCGAGTTGGGTATTTTTAGTTAGTCATTAGTATAATGTTGAATATTAACAATTGAATCGAATGGGGGTAGGATGACGTCAGTTTTACAGTCGAATTTGACAGGTTCAGAATAGTTTTTAGTTTTTTTTGTTCGTGTTAATTTTATGGTAAAAAAAAGTTAGTTTGGTTGAGTGAACTCCGATCAATCAGGCAGAAGATAGAATGATGAGTCAGATGATGATGGTAAGACGAAGCTGCGAATAATTATTCCACAAAAATATTTTATTTATCATTTTATTGCTGGTTTATTGTTTTGCGATTTTTTAAATTGCGTTTGCCGTTTGCTTTAGCTTTTTACAAAACGTTTATTTCGGTATATCACATTGACTTCATGAATGTATGTGGAAACGGAAACTGCGTAAAAATTCCCATTGCATAGTTTAGCCCAATCCAATATACATTACCCCTAAATCTTCTGACATTCAACATTGCGAATTTACAATGCATGATGCAATGAAATGTGAAATGAGTCACGTTATTTGCGTCCTTAGACTTAGACACAATTTATATGATAATGATACGTCAAACAAACTGTCCAACAGACAACGTCGAATTGAATTGTCGGTGTAAGCCGTAATAGCCATGATGAGTCATCATCATTATTTATCATCGCATCGCCGGTTTCAGTTTACTTCAATTACTAACTAGTTCATAGTTAACTAAACGAGTAGTACTTATCGTTAGGCATTTAGTTTTGGAGTAGAGGGATGAGCCAATGTTATTTAGTGTTTGTTTATCCATATCGAGGAGAAGGTGGTGTGTGAATTGAATTTGCTCTCTGCCACCACCGACCGAAATTTATCCACTTATCGTTACTTCATTCATCATTGTGTTTGATTTCCATTTGATTTCTCCCAAAGATAACTAGTTTGCGTTGCTGCTAGAGATCTTGGGAATAGTAAAATTTTTATTCACACATTTCACGGAAAGTAAAGTTGATTAGATTAAATTTTAAATAAATGTTTGCTACGAAGAAGCTATTTCGCTGTCGCTAGATGTATTTAAAAATTCATTTATAGTAGTCTGTTCGCTGGGTTTTCAAAAAATTAACGAAATCGTTGTTGTATTTAAATATTTTTTACAGAATTTAAACAACGAGCAAAAGCAACACTCATCCTTTAGTACCCAATCACCTGCAAACAACAGCGGCAGTAGTGTGAGCAGCAGCAACCCAATCAGCAGCAGCACGACTACAGCGTTGTTGTCCCCCCATCAAATTCCCCACACCCCCTCTTTTTCATCATCAAATTCCATGTCAACAGCTGAACACTCTCGGTTACCTCCTCCTCCTGCAGCCGCATCTGCATCGACAGTAGTAGCATCATCAACGACGACATTGTCTTCTTCTCCTACTTCGTGTGGTAATTCACCTCCGAGTAAGAAACCGAGGTAAGTTTTACTGAGCTGTAGACAGTTTAAAAAAAATTTATTCGAACATTTCTGAGTTCTTCTGAAGATTTCTAAATGCATTAGCATTGTTGATCTAACGCCATTCAATTTCTGACATTTACAGACTACTAGCTCATCAGAATAACGCGGCCGGAGCGGCGGTACTGGCAGGAGGAACGTGCTCATCAAACAACTCAACAAACGTAGTAAACGCAGCAAACGGTAACAACAACTCAGCAATGACTAACCAACAAGCACAGGAAAATGGAACCTCTCCAATGAACATTGACGAAGGACTCTATTCCCGTCAACTCTACGTTCTCGGCAAGGATGCTATGACTCGCATGGCTTCCTCCAACGTCCTCATCGCTGGAATTGGAGGTCTTGGTGTGGAGATAGCAAAGAACGTGATTCTTGGTGGAGTGCGTTCCGTTACCCTGCTGGACACAAAGGTTACAACATGGGCCGATCTTTCCTCCCAGTTTTATCTGAAGAAAGCCGATTTGGGGAAAAACCGAGCTGTCCAAAGCTTGCAGCAGCTGACTGAGCTAAACCCTTATGTCAGCGTTAACGTGAGTACTGATGCTCTAACTAAGGAGTTTCTGAGTCAAAACAACTTCAAGGTCGTCGTATTGAGCGAGGGATGTGAATTAGCCGGAGGAAGGGCTGCTATGGAGGAGTTGCTGGAGTTTTGCCACGACCAGGGTATTTGTGTAATTCTTGCAGAGACCAGAGGACTGTTTACTCGCTTGTTTTGTGATTTTGGAAAGGATTTCATTGTTGTGGATGCAACTGGAGAAAATCCAATTAGTGCAATGATTGCTAGTGTCACGAAAGAAGAGAAGGGGCTTGTCACATGTCTTGATGAGTCCAGACATGGACTTGAAGATGGGGACTTCGTCAAATTTAACGAAGTTCAAGGTATGGTGGAGTTGAATAATTTGGAGGAGCCCGTTCAGATTGAGGTCACTGGTCCGTATACGTTCCGGATTCTCAAAGACACACGGGGTAAGTAATACGTAAATTTTACAATCACGGATATTCCTTTGTTCATAAACTTCAAGCTTGCTTTAAAACTAAAACTCAATTCTAATAAGGGAATAATCATTATTATTTGTAGAGTTTGCTGAGTACGAGCGTGGTGGTAATGTCACTCAAGTGAAAATGCCTAAGAAAGTCAACTTTAAATCGTACAAACAATCCATGGACTCCCCTGACTTCCTCATCACCGACTTTGCCAAAATGGAAAGGTCAGACACGCTTCACGTTTCTTTCCAGGCCCTGGATGAGTTTATCACCCGCAATGGAACTCTGCCCCGTGCGTGGAATGAAGAAGATGCCAACACGATTGTGGAAATTGCCCAAAAAATTGCATCTGAGCATGAGATGACACTAGATGAAAAGATTACACGACTGTTTAGCTACATCGCCCAGGGACAGGTTTGTCCAATGAATGGGTTCGTCGGAGGAGTTGTAGCTCAAGAGGTGATGAAAGCTTGTTCCGGAAAGTTTCATCCTATTTTCCAGTGGATGTTTTTTGATGCTGTGGAGTGCCTTTCTGATGAGACCCTTCAGAATTTGGATGACAATGGGAAGTTTAAGAAACCTATTGATGAGGCGCAATACGTTGCTGATGGGTGTCGGTATGATGCTCAGGTTGCGGTGTTTGGAAAGCAGTTTCAAGAAACTCTTGGGGGTCTGAATTATTTTGTTGTTGGAGCGGGAGCTATCGGTAAGGAAATATAATTTTAACATTTTTAGTACTACTGCCACAAAAAAATATGATAAAAGTTGTATCCTAGAATGTTGAATAAATTGAGTGAATACTAATCTTATCTGTCATCTAATTCTTTTAGGTTGCGAACTACTGAAAAATTTCGCTATGCTTGGACTGTCAGCAAGACAAGGAACCCTTTATGTCACAGACATGGACCTGATCGAACGCTCTAACCTGAATCGCCAGTTCCTGTTCCGTCCAAAGGACGTCGGCCAAGCTAAATCTAAGACCGCAGCCGCAGCAGTTCGAGAAATGAATCCCTCCATAAATATCGATTTCCACGAACAGCGCGTCGGGCCAGAAACTGAACATATCTACACAGATGATTTCTTTGGCAAGCTGGACGGAGTAGCGAATGCTCTGGACAATGTTGATGCAAGAATCTACATGGATCGGCGGTGCGTGTACTACAGGAAGCCCCTGCTGGAATCTGGCACTTTGGGAACAAAAGGGAACACTCAAGTTGTGATTCCACATCAGACGGAGTCGTACGGATCTTCGCAGGATCCTCCTGAAAAGTCTATCCCAATCTGTACACTTAAAAACTTCCCTAACGCGATCGAGCATACGTTGCAATGGGCTAGGGATCTCTTTGAGGGGGCGTTCAAACAAGCTGGGGAAAATGCCGCCCAGTACCTGAATGACCCTCAGTTTGTGGAAAGGTCTCTGCGACTTCCTGGAAGTCAGCCTTTGGATGTGCTCGAGAATGTGAGGAAAGCTGTTGTGGAGGAGAGGCCGAAGAGCTTCCTAGACTGTGTCAAATGGGGACGATATTTGTGGGAAGAAAACTTTAACAACCAAATTCAACAGTTGTTGTTCAACTTTCCGGCAGACCAAGTTACTTCCAGTGGAGCTCCATTCTGGTCTGGGCCTAAGCGGTGCCCAAAAGCATTTAGCTGGACTGAGGATGATGAGTTGGCCCATGAGTTTGTGTACACAGCTGCAAACCTGAGAGCAGAAATGTACGGGATCCCACAGAACAGGGATAGGGTCAATGTTAACAAAATGGCTGATGAACTGGATGTAAGAATCATTTAGCTGTGTTGATAACATTTATTTTTAACTTCCACTAATCGAAAGTTGTCTTGTTTTGTTAGGTCCCGAAGTTTATTCCGCGTTCCGGTGTAAGGATTGCTGTGAATGATGCCGAGGCACAGGCCCAACTGGTTGGAAACGCTGATAGGAATCGAATTGAGGATCTTAGGAAACTCATTCCTCCTGCTGAGGATCTCAAGGCTTCTGTAAGTACATTTCTATTGCAAAATTACCTAATCACTATACGTTTTATAATTACCGGCGTTTTCAACTGTTTCCATTTCTTTCATGTTCAGGGCCTCACTAAAATTGTCCCAATCGAGTTTGAAAAAGACGATGACAACAATCTCCACATTGACTTCATTGTGGCCGCCTCCAACTCGAGAGCGGGCAACTACCAAATTCCCATCGCGGATCGTCTCCGGTCTAAACTAATTGCTGGCAAGATCATCCCTGCGATTGCCACAACTACATCTGTGGTGTCAGGGCTCGTTTCTCTGGAGCTCCTTAAGTTGGCACAGAAGAAGGACAACAACATCGAGGCATTCAAGAACGGTTTCGTGAACTTGGCTCTTCCGTTCTTCGGATTCAGTGAACCGTTGCCTGCTCCGAAAATGAAGTACTATGAAAAGGATTGGACATTGTGGGATCGCTTTGAGGTCAACGGAGTACTCCCCAGCGGGTCCGAAATGACTCTTCAGCAATTTTTGGATTACTTCATGAATGAGCAACAATTGGAAATTACCATGTTGAGTCAAGGAGTTTGCATGCTGTACTCTTTCTTCATGGCGAAGGATAAGAGGGAGGAGAGGCTGGCGTTACCCATGAGTGAGGTAAGTATCGTGGTTGAAGTCATTTTATGCTTCCTTAGCATTTATTTAGTATTTTTTTATGGAATTTTAATACATATTTGCTTGTTTAATTATTCCTGTAGGTCGTCCGAAGAGTCTCAAAGAAACGCATCGACCCTCACGTACGAGCCTTGGTATTCGAATTATGCTGTAACGACAAGGAAGGTGAAGATGTCGAAGTTCCCTATGTCCGGTATTTACTACCTGAACCTAAAACACAATAAATAATCTCTAGTTTCTAAAAAAAAAATACTATTATTCTGATCAAAAACACAAAATTGATGCAGCGTATATAATGTTTAAAAACCCAACAAAGCTATTCGGTAAAAAACAAAACTTTTGTCAACGACTGTTTTACTATCATCATCACCACATCACTATATACTACTACTTTTCTGAGTGTGTGTAGCCTGAGGAGTATACTGAATAAATAACTAATTATAAAAATAACGGCAAATTGAGTAAATCAGTTTTTGTTTCTTCTTCCTTTTTGTTACATTGTTTTTGAGAGAAAGGATAATAATAATAATTATTGTTGTGTACACATGGAACACTTAATGCTATGAAAAATATCTTTAGAATGTGTAAAACTTGATATTAGAAAATGTATGAAATTCTAAAAAAAAAATATTTGTAAAGGAAGGCATCTTCTGTTTTTTGTCTACTTGGGATACTACTAATTATGAAATAAAGAATGATCACATGAAATATTGAAATTCTTCGTGTATAAGTTGATAATTTTCTGGCGACTGTCACAATCATATGGACATTCTCATCGTAGTTTAAACGACATGGTTATTATATGGGATCATCTTTTTTATTTTATAATTATTTTCCACAATTATAATTTTTATTCATAATTCACACAAGCCGAGGAAGCGTGTTTCAATTTTATATTTAAACCTACCTCCCATTCATGCAGTATGTACAATTAAAGTATAAGTACAATTCACTTCCTCAAAAATTTAATCTCAACTTTAAAAAAATTTGAATCTAAACAGCAATCTTCTTTATACACCTTTTGTTTATTAATTATTATCCACAATTTATTTTTACAGAACAATGTATAAGTAAGTTTTTAAAATGTATTCATGTGTATTTTTCGTAAAAAAGCTCGCATTCATGATGTACAGTTAAAACGGGGTTGAATATGTAACGGATTTTTTAAAGGGGGTAATTTGGTACAACTGTTTTCGAAAGATTAATATTAACAATAGTATTTTAACAACGTGTTTAAATTGTTACAAAAACATTTAATCTCAAGAAGGGAATATTATGGAACTATCCTGCTTTTAGCATTACTGACTAATAATTATACATAGTTAATTATTCTTTAGTTTACAATGATGAGCTTAGGAAAATCATTTACATCTACGGAAAAACTCTGAAACATTGCATACTCATGTTGTTTGTTTGGAAGAAGTATAATAATTAACGGATAAATGACAAAACTGGAGCTAAAATATTTAATTATTTTTTTACAATTTGATGCGTTACAAAAAATCATAAAACTTTAATAAAAAGTTATCACAGAATTAAAAATATGCATCTGTTCACAGGAAAAAGACAATAAACGTTATTTATATAAAATGTTTCATTAAATTATGTGCAGGCTTGTTTTTATACTGGCTCGATCAAGTGTACATGATACTGTGCTTGTTTGTTTTCTTTTTGATATGTGAAGTAATTATATGTGCGGTAGAGATATGATAATGATGTGATGAGAATCGTGCGAGATTACAATTTTACAGTTTTTTTTAAATAATTGAAGTTGACATCGGAGATGGAAATCAAGATTGCGAAAAACCGTTGGCTGCATGTTTACTGTATTCCGGTTGTCGTTGGGGTAGAAGTGACAATGGGGATGGTGGAACCTGTGTCCGCACCACTTCCACTGCCGTTATTATTGAGTAACGTTTCGGTTACCTCAGAGATGGACAGCAAAGGACTTCTGTCCTGTTTAGAGATGATACTACCGATGAGTGGGAGTTGTGCAGATGGTGATGATGCTGGTTGTTCAGATGGTGGTGGTGGTGATGGGATTGTGACTGGGGTGGAAGTGCTGGGAGAAGGGATCCCGATGATCCCGATACCGACCCCACCGCTGGACTCATGATTGCTCCGCTTTGAGGATGGTGAGGATGATGGTGGGGGTGATGAAGGGCTGCTGACGGTGGGGATGAGGTTGTTGAGGAGGAGAGAACGTGGTGGGGATTGAGGTGAACTGGTTGATGGATGTTGGGATGATGAGGATGATGGTGGGGATGATGATGTGAGGGGAGTGCTGTTGGGGAGTAGGAATCTGGATGGTGAATGATTACCGATGAGGATTGGGTGGTTTGTGGAGGTGGGTTGCTGTTGGTTGATGATGATCGGGGTTGATGTTGCTGGTGGAGGTGGCTGTTCGGAATAGAGCTATAATGTGGAAGGGTGAGAGAGAGAGAAACGGGAGGGTTTAAAACAAATTCATAAATAAGCCATCATTTGACAACATAAACGGATTATTAAAACTTTTCAGTTTTTTAATTAATTAAAAGATAAACAAAATGTAATTAATGATTGTTAATTTTTGAAAGCTTGTCTAGTCGTGAATTTAGTGTAGTGCTTTGTGGAAGCAAAATCAATTAACTCAAATGATAGGTAACAAACAAAGCTGTAAAATATTGTAACTGTCTCAACTTGCCCCACACACAATATTTCTTTTACAAAGACAAAAACAAGTACAATTTTTCTTTTTTATCAAGTTTTTTTTCAATTCATCCATATTGAATTCATCGTAATATGACATAATGATGTACCTACTCCCCTACTAGTTAAAAAACGGAAAAATAAAAATCCATAAAACAAAAAATAAAAAACTCACAGTGTGGCTGAAGTAGTGGTAGGAGGAGTAGTAGGAGCAGAGTGCTGTAGTGAAGCCGTGCTAACAACGCTGCTGTTGTGAAGTTGAAGCGCAGAGGAAGAATTACTACTCGTGGTAGCAGGGTTCCATACCTCCGTTTCTCCAGTTCCTCCTGCATAACTGGACCCGTCAACGGAGCCCACCACCCCGCTCAAACCTTTCAAAGGGTCGAGCAGGGAAGAGTACTTTTTCTCGTAGGTAATTCCACCACCCCCGCCTCCGCCCACTGCTCGGTTGTTATTGTTGTGGTGAGCCCACATCAGTACTGTTTGGCGAGGGATTTGGTTAGAGGATGGGGGTAGATCGGGGGTTGAGGTTGTGGAACCATTTGTGTAGATGTACTCGGACTTGATCTCAATCTTGTCTTTTGAGTTCCCCGTGGAGCCGCCGACATACGGTTTGTAATCGATCCCATTCTGGTCATAAGCCGACCAGTTGGTTGGAGTCGTAGCGTAGTCGTAGTACCTCGTATACCCGAAAAGAGAGTCTTGCAGATAGCGGTTCTCAAAGTTGTAGTAGTTCTGGTGCTGGTGATGGGCGGAAGGGTACTCCGTAGCGTAGTTGTTGTACAGCATGGAATTGTAAGACTGGGTCGCTGCGGAGTAGCTCACCGCAGCTGCAGCGGCTGCTGCTGCCGCCGCCGCGGCAGCGTGATGATGAGTGTCTTGAAGGGATGGAAGGGTTGGGGGTGGAGGAGCTTGGGGTTGAGTAGTGTAATATGCGTCATGAGGATGGTGATGGGTGGGAGGGGGCGGATGGAGCTGTAAGGAATGAGGAGGTGGCGGAAGGAGTGCCGTGGCATTTGGTTGGAGCAAAGAGGATGGAGGGGTTACCACTGTCGTCTGCTGGGAGACTGCCGGAGCCGTCGTGTTGTTCGAATTTAACTTCCGTTTAGTCCTGGAATAATAATAATAATTTCCGTATGCTTTTTAAATGCTCTATAAAAATCATTTCCAATAAAAGAAATGTATTATATTACCCCGCAAAAGCAAAAATAAACTATTTACAATTTTTTTAATATATTTTTTTAGCCAAATCAAATATTACAGAAAAGCTCTAATTTGTTTCAAATTCTTTTTTCTCTCTCTCTCGTCATAAAAAGCCCCATCACCTGCAAGATGAAAGAAAATCCCTAAGCTGAGTTTTATACTTGCGAGTTTTTGTCGTGGTGGTGGTGGTATTGTTGTTATTGTTGTTAGAAGACGCATTGGAGTTCCCTGTGGGGCTACTGTGATGATGATTCGTATTGTTGTTATTATTTGGAGTAGTCGACCCTGATATCGTTGAGGAGTCCTGGTCCGAGAAGTATGAGTTTGTGAGACCGGCGTCTGCAGGGAAAACAAAACCAAAAAACGGAACCATCCATATTAAATTAAATCAGTTTTTTACTTTTTGATATTAGCCCATTTCTAATAATCATAATCATAATGATCCCAACCAGTTCAGTTTTTTAACAAGAAGCTTTGGCTTACCCAAATACGACACTTTAAAATCCATCGTCCTCTTCCCCAATAAATCACGACCTTCCTCCTCCCTACAAGAAAATAAAGTAATGCACACACAATCATAATTAAATCTTTCAAACAGGAATGCCTAAACAAATTGCAACGATAAAAGCAGGAGATATTTTTGGAAGGAGACGCCACCGAAAAATCTCATACACATTTATACATAGATTAAAAGTCACCCAGAGCAAGCCGCACCGCACCACCACAATGCGATCCGACTACCATCAAACATCAAGCCAAACCACACACACATAAATACATGATCCCATCTCTCGTAATTACTTTTTTTTCCTACCCTTTGTGAAAAAAGTAACTGAAACGTTTACCGATTTCTTCAACTCAACCCATAAGTCCGAAAATCCATGTACATTTATTTACTCGGACGGACGACGGAGGAGCATTTAATAGTAAACCAGATTCCAGCAACTTGTTTTCTGGACATGATGCTGTAAATCTTTCAGAGAGATTCATATGCATAATGGTGAGTATAAAAATAAACAAGGGATCTCTTCCAAAAGTGGTGGTGGTGCTGGTACTGCTGGCACAGCTTCTGGAGGAGCTTCGTAGTATCATCTTTTTTGGCAAATACTAGATACTACTACGACAAGCGTATATGTTCAAGTTGGATTGTTTTTATGGACAAATAGATATAAGATGGAGGAGAGATTAAAAAAAATACTGCAAAAGATTGCCTGGGGATGGAGCACTCTTCTTCGCCGGCATTTGATTATGTATACTTACGAGAGAGAAGGAAGAAAATTCATTTGACTGGACTCTCTCTCTCTCTTTACAAATTTCTCATGTCGATATCATAAATTTTAGTGTGTCTGTGTGTGAGAGAGAGCTTTTTCTAACCGCACCGCTTTCTCAAAATGTATTCAGTCCCCAGACATAAATCAATTTTAGAGAGAGAGAGAAGACTCTGCTCCAAGCAGTAGTAGTAAGTATATAGTGGCTGGTTGTATTGCAGTATGTGAAAGGGTATAAAAAATTGTCGTGGATTTTTCCTGTTCGCTACCAAACACTAATGACAGTAAATTTAGAAGCGTATTATGACATTTTGTAATTGATAGCGGAGCGGTTTCGGTAGTGGAAGTTGTGGGGCTGCTGCTGCTGCGGGAAGTAGTTCTTTGAGATGGGTGGTGGTTTCTGATTTTTTTTTTCTGGTAGTGCCACACACATATTTATTATGAAGATGAACTTTGTTCTAGATAGATTGCTACTACTTAAAATTCATAAGGTGGGGATCGGATGGGGATAGGCAAGCAAAATGCATAATATTCAATATTATGATGATGATGATGATGGGACTGCTTACATGAGGGGTCGATGAGTGCTAATGATGAAATCTGGCTTGGAGTTTTTGTACACGAGTCGGGAGCTTGTTTGGAGCCACTGCCATGTACCGTCCTTGGTTTGGAGGCGGTAGGCGATTAGGCCGGATGCTCCTGTTTTCAGTACTGGAACAGGGGAAAATGGAATGGGGGTGAATTAATAAAGAATTGGAACATTTATTGAATAAAACATAATTAAATTAAAAATGATTATCAATTTTGCTTTATCATTCAACACTCACATTCCTGATGAGCAGAGGCAACATACGCCAGATCATCGAAGTGGACTAGGTCATACCCTCCCAAAGTCGTTAGTTCGGAGTCCGCATAGTTGAACAGCATTTTGCCCCTGAATAAGTGAAATTCCATAATGATTAAAAGAAATTACTTGGATAAAACGTTTAGATTAAGTGATTTCCTGCCTTCAAAACAACACAACAAGTAAGTTACCTTTGGTCCATTGACACCAAACTAAGGTCCAACTTATGCTTACTCTTGAACATCACCTCCTTCTGGGGCACCTCCAGCAAACTCGGGGGTCCAAAGGGCGTGCAAAGGGCAAACAGCGCCAAAGGTGGATCCTCCGTCTTCCTGTTCTGTCCATGGAGGATCTTTATTCTTCCACGGATGTCTAGCCGCTGTGTAATGTAATATGCAAAAAAATAAATAAATAAATATGAATGAGAATATATAGTCCATCCAGACCAACAGCCTCCACTCGCTAATAAATTTTATCTACATTTTTTCCCTTCATTTCGTACAAAGAGGAAAGGAAAGAGAATAAATTTTATGCTTGTGTGAAGAAAGCAAAAGGCATATTTTTTATTGGAAGAAAGGACTCGCGGACTCTTCTCTCTTCAGCAAACAAAAGAAAGGATTTTCACTCAAAATAATAATTCATCCTTTTTACTACTCTTCTCCGTCCTACAAAATTTATCTTCATTTCTTCATGAATACTACAGAATACTGGGATCGTTTTATACATACATATAGCCTCTTTTTATTTTACAAAGCACGCAACAAGACGGATCGCGATACGTATTTGAAATGCTTTGTTCTTTCACTTTCCATTCAGTAAAAAAAGGTGTCTAGAATTCTAGGAGGACGGTGCTTGGACTGGAGGAAAGAATAGCAAAATAGAAGTCTTTTGTGTTTTCCGGATCGCTTGTGCCTGTTGTTTCTCATTGATAACAGAGGGAACCGTGAGAGGAGTGGGGTTGGCTGGTCGCTGCCAGTTAGAAAGGTAGTACGGCTGAGGCATAAATGCCTACCTTTCACCAAACATAGTACATATTTTTCGTAAATGTGGCTAGCTATTTTACTTGTACTTTAAATTGTAGAACTGAACTTTTAAAAACTACACAGAAGTTTGTTATCTTCGAAATGAATCAGATCTACTCAAACGAAATCATTGACAGATACAAAACGGACCTTCTAAAAAAATCTGGGGCAACATGAAACATTTTTATCAATTCCTGTCCTCACAACGATTTGCATCGATACTGATCAGTTTGCTAAGCCATTTCTTTCTACAATTTCTTGCAAAAATCATTCATTCATTGATTCATTCATTAGCCAGTCCAAAATACCTGCTGCTGCTGATAACTTGCTTTCCTTTTCTAGCTCTACCCATATTTAACGAAAAATGCATCCTGGCTGCACGCACTTCCTCATTCATATTCAGATTCGTTTTTTTTTTGGAATATTCAACCAAACCTACTTTTTTTAACTGGATGAAAACTTTCCCATCTGACTAAACTACCCGTTTTTCTGGAAGCTCAAACTTTTTTTCCTGCTTCCAGTAGCATACATACATGTCATATTACATTTGTCTAGCACCCTTCCACTTCCTCTTTTAAAAAAGAATCCAAACATATCGAGTCAAGACAAGAAACCATGTATGTTTATGCTCATGTAAGATTCAGCCGTTTTCCTTCATCAATAACGTCCACGGACAAGGAACAAGAGTAAGAAGGTTAGAAAAAATTATTTCTCCTCTCTCTCTTTCCATTTATGTATGTTCCTTTCAACCG
>JAQGAI010001728.1:0-13872 GCA_034696905.1 Lepidocyrtus violaceus
CAAGACTCTCATTACCTGGTTCACACCTTTAGAGAGAAAAACAAGCTATTTTTGATTTTGATACGTCCATTTCCGGATCACTCTGCGCCGCACCGCACCGGTTGAAAAATGTGTGACGCATGCCCTATTTTTCTTCCCTCCTTGCAAAACAAAAGTAATGTCATTGTCGACGAATGTCGATGTCGATGGTCCCTCCTACTCCACCTTCCTCATGTCATTTCCCTCCACAAGACAATTAAAAAAATCCTAACCTACCGCCTCCAAACGTCTGCTACATCTACATCCCAGGATAGAAAAAAAAATTATGTCGAAGTTCCCGAGGCGCTTCTGTCATGAGCCAACTGCAACTCCTCCAAAAAACGACTTACTTATCATCATCAGTTATGCATGCATTGTAGTTAAAGCTATGCAACAGAAACAAACATATGACATGGTATGTTCCACATTGGAAAAAGGATTTTGTATATTTCTTTTATGGTAAACCATGCCATGAGGCAATTTAGTTTCCACACAAATCTAGTCCACTTCTTGAGACTCCTCCACCAAAAAAAAAATGGTTTGTGCGTAGTCAGTCAACATCCTCATGTCATATGTACAGTGACTCTGGTCTAGTGATCTGATCTTTAAAAGAAATATTTTCATCCCATGCATGTACTTTTCCTCCAAGACGAAGAAATATTTATATATGGCCTTGTCAAATTATTTCGTAAGTCTTTTTAAGGTTGTGTTAGTTTGTAAGTCTCCCTCTTCCACATCATCCACATCCACATCCACACTATTGCCATGTCTACCTACCTACTTTACATTGTTTAGAAGTCCAATATTTACAACGCTTCTACTCGACGCTGACTACGTATGTCTGTGCTCAATATTACACAAAGATAATAATGGATGATAATGATAATATGATAAGTTTAGGGAAGGTGGAGGAAAAGGTGGATAACTGACTCCATTGTTGTTGCTGTAGCCGTAGTAACCCATTTTTTTCTCGCCTAATCCTCCCCACATTGTCAACCGGCACCTTTACGCAGCAGACAAGCTGCAGTAAGTACGAGGAGGATCCACATTCAGAAATAAACAATGCATCATAATAACAAACAAACAAAGCTGAAAGTTCACACAAAATCTTATTTTTGAATAATTTCTGCGTGGGCAGCAGTCACAGTGATAGGCCAGCAGGGGCATAAATATCTTGGGATGATGATGATGGCACGCTGAAATAATAATCATCACGACTGGGACTGGGACGACGCTGCGCTGCTGCTGATGTCGATGCGGATGATTATGATGAGGTCTCGAAGAAGTCGAGTTGGTTCCGTCGGTCACTCGCTCGTAAATGGGAGAAAAGAAAACAATGCAATTCCAATAATCATCATCATCATCATCATCATTGTAACTTTAATCATAAAAAAATATGCATTTATATTATACTATGCATAGTTGTGTCTTCCTCCTCACCTCTCTTGCTTGGGTGTCCCTGTTGCCCTCTGTTTGTTTGATGATGATGATGATGATGAGGCAGGCTATTATTGTGCGGCATGACAGGGGCAGGACAACAATGCCGTGACATAGTACACAGAGCCTCTGCATAATAACATCCTCCCATCTCATTTTCCCTAATCTGCTCATCACCATCATCTTCAGCATCCTTCTCAAATGTGATTATTTATTTAGTTAGTTGCGTATACAATAATTAAAAAAATGTGCGTATTTAGCTTTTGGTAGGATGAGGCTGATGATGAAAAAGGATATCTTGAAGAAAATTTGTACTTTGTTGGATGGAATATGACAAAAAAATTGATTCTGTTGATTATGTTATTACAAATGACCTAAACTGATTTTTAAAAAAAAAAGGAAATTAGGCAAATTTCTGTATGACAGAAAACCTCACTCATTGTTTAACTAAATATTTGCATAAATAATTTGGAAAATTATTGGGGGAAAAAATATTCCACCAATGCGCCATATCGATATAAATAAATACTTTAGGAGTAAAAAAAAAATCAAAAATGGATTCCATTTTGATATCCTCATCATCACGATAAATAATAATGATAATATTGTTGTTTTTTTCTTCTTCTCTCTTCTGGCTGATTTAATAACAGGCTGGGACTGAAATAATTTTTCGTCCCCTTCTCTCCCAATTGTCAGCCAAGTCGTTTCCTATCTCTTCCATCATCAATGTCACGACAATTTATCTCTAAATTGGAGAGGGAGACGGGGAAAGATGTAGTTTTGCAAATTGAAGGATAGTACTTCACAAGTGATTCTAGTAGTTTTTTTTTGCAAATGCGTGTTCATCTAATCGTAAGTATTATTTGCATAAATGGACAATGCCGATAGGTATGATTATCATCATAAGCACGACAGAGCATTTAGTCATTTTTCATGTTGGGAAAAATGTATGCCCAGCATTGGTTTTTTTCTCTCGCAATTAGCAACATACATTTAAAAGTTTGGCTTGGATTGGAATGGATTGGAACACGGAAAACATTCCAGCGATATAAAGCGGCCGAGGCATTGTTTTTTTATTTTAAATTTCGTGGTGATCGAGCTGGGCTGGAGATTCCTTTTTCTGATAAGGCACGGTATTTAGATTTAGATAAGGAATAGGAATAATGGTGAGGGTGCTACTGTCAATTTGACCATGAAGGGAATTATGGAATGAAATGGATTGAGTGAAAGAAAGAAAAAACACCACCACCATCACCAACGCCGCAGTTTTATTATTTATCCCCTGTCATTCTTCATTAATTTTTTGAGACTGGAGAATCAAATTTTTTGGAAGACGAAAAAAAATCCAAGTGATGATGTAATCTCTGCAGTCATATGCTACTTGAATGTCAAGTCATGTTCATCTGCGTCAATCATAATTAAATTTTTCTTAAACATTTTTTTAAGAAAAACCAAACCACCACCTTTTTTTGCCCCAGCCAAAAACGAATATAAATACAAAAAATAAAATGAACAATTAGTCAACGCCATAATAAGTAATTATTTACATGTTTTTAATTATCTTGTTCTCGTGTTTTCCCCAAAACCCCAAAACAATTTGTTTCACATTTTTAGACAAAAAGATAAAAGACAAAACCCACAGAGCCCAACACACAACCCATTTGCCATATCATGGCAGGGACCATTTCACTTCTTCAATTTGTTTTCAGTTTTATTTAACCCGAAAGTTCTACGACCGACCTGCTATATAAAAAATAACGTGGGCCGTTGCGGGTAGTTGAGCTCTGCTCTCTCTCTCTCTCTCGAGCTGATTGACTTGCAAAAAAACTGCTCCTGACAAATTGATTGAACCTTTAAAAAAATATCCTATTTTCTCCTCCGCTAAAAACTGTTTTTCTTTTTGGCAATAGCAAATAATCATAAGTAATCAATTCCCCTCATCAAAAAATTACTCTTCCTCGGAAATTAAATGGGAATAAAGGTAGTACTTTACCCTGAAATAAGTATCGGTTGAATGAAGTTGAACATGCAATAATTTTGCAATATGTAATTGGCAACAAAAAATAACACATGTCTTGTGTGGATGTAGATAGTAGTTGGAGAAGATGAATCCTTTTTTACTACCATCATCATCATCATTTTTATTGCTAGTTTCCGAATAAAGGAGCAAGCCAGATTAGGGAATCACTGAACCATGTTCCACTCACTAAGATTCTCCTCCGTACTCTGTTATTAACGCCTCGTTCCATTTTTTTTTCAAGTTCGACCACCAACCTTTTTTGCTGTTTGGTCTTTGACTCGTTTCCCCTTCTCTCTCTCTCTCCCAATCCATTTCACTTTGTTTCGTATGGCTTGTTTGAGAGAAGAGAGGAGAAGAGTTGAAGATCGCTTTAATTCCTATTGAGCCAGGTTTGGGTTTGATAATGGAATGGGTGAAGAAACCATTCATTACGGTTGAGAACAAAACCCAGCTATTTCTGTTTCAGGCTCAAGTTCAATAAAATGCAGTCATTCAAGAGCAGAAAAAAATCATAATATGGCTTATGTGTGATTGGCAAAAAAATGAGAGCATTTTCTTCCCTGTCAAAAATCCAAAACTGCAGTTTTCTTTCTAACGAGATTGGACATTTATTTCATCACTTTCTACAAAGAAAAAGGGAAGTAAGCTTGATGGTGGAAGAAAAAACTTTCAACAATAGAGGAGGGGCTGCACTTTTTGAAATTGCAAAAACCAAAACGCAGATAAAAATAAAAGTGTTTTCCCCCGAGTTTGTGCGGATTGTAAACTGTTCATTTGCCACATTTACTATTGCGGCAACAAGAAATTAAAAAAAAAGGTTTTGCCGCACTAAAAATATAACGATAACGATACGAAACAGTGACGAGGCCAATTAAGCTCCACATTACTAATTTTTTTTAACGATGATGATGATGATGATCACGATGATGTCATTGTCGTTTCTAGTGTATGCGAGGGCTACACAAGTACAACACCAGTTTATTTTATTTTTATTATCATCTTTTTTCTCTCTTCTCGTTGCCATCATAAATTCTCATCAAAGTAGCAAAGAAAAAAACTTTCGGTTGTGGTAAAAGCTTAACATTTTTACGAGTGCGGCTGCCATCCCCCATATCATGAGAGACGGAATATCTAAAGAGCTAAACAAAAACAAGCCGTGTCGCTTTTTTTCAAACAGGGACATAAAAAAATATGTATCAGATCAGCTAAAGATCCAAGTTGATATGATGGTGATGATGTTGACGATCCAAATGATTTTGTTGCAATTTCGAAAAAAAAATTGTTAAAAGACTGACTGATCTCAAGCAACAGACATCAAGCTTGAGGGGATTCTCAAAGTCAGAATCAGAATCAGATCATCTCTCATTCTTGTGAGAACAAGACCCATCCCATATCCCATCATCATCATCATCATCATTGTTCAAGCCAAGTTAAACAGAAATCAACGAAACGACTTTACAGTCAAACGAGCCCTTTCGCTAAAAAGAAAGAATCCTCGCTAAATGGCTTTTTAACTGAGTTGAGAAGTCAAGTCAACCAATTTGTTGACACTTTTGACACGACACAATTTACACTTTACAATTCCAACTTTAACTGACATGAGCTGAGTCTTTAAAGGCACTTAACAGCTAATGCAAGATTTATGTCGGACATCAAAACAAATTTGTTGATTTGGCAAGGAAAATGTGTAAAATTTCATCATATTTTTTTCCGCTTTGCTTGTCGATATTTGACGACTATGATGATGATGATGATGAGATGACATTGGATTCATCCCTTATTAATTCTCATTTTACTATTACTATCCAAACAATTAATCAATCCCATCCAAACTAGAGCTAAAAACATTATCATTTATAATGTGGCCTTCTCCATCCATGAATGAAACAAAGGTTGGGAGTAATTTTTTGATAGCATATCATCATGCGTAGGAAGATGTGGGTATGGTCATTGTCATCTCCTCGGACCAGACCAGACCAAACCGCCATTCATGCATTTAACAGAACGGGGTAGATAAATATGGAATGGAGGCGGAAAAATGATAATGATCCAATAACACTCTCTCATCAAATGAAATGAATGAACAAATCAAATTATACCCTTATCAGTTGATCGCATCAATATTTTTTCTAAAATAAACAACAAGGATGGAACGGAGCACAATAATGAACAAGTTCCTTCCTGGCGTGAGTTGCCTTTCGTTTGGCATTGTTTACAATTAGGGATAAGCATAATTCATTCGCCGATCATATGGATCGATATTAAATTTCAAAAGCCCAAGCCAAGATGATTTTGTGCGTAATTTGTAACGTCCAATGATAGTAATCCCTTGCCATATTTAAAACGGCCACTTTCTTTTTTTACACGGCATTTAAAAAAATATACTTTTTTTCGTCATTTGGTTAACTTGTAGTAAGTTTAGGATGAAGTGGAAGTGAATTTTAATTTTTAAGCAAACAAATAAGCCACCGCCTATGTAATATTTAAGCAAAAGTACGCATCTCGAATTGCATTTTTCTCTTGCGTATCCTTCCCATTTGTCTGGGAAGTTGGTTGGAGAAGTCACACAGTTTGGATTGGATTGTTCTTCATATTAAATCCCACGTATGAAAAGCGCAATTGCATTTTATTTTGGCTTAGCGGACCTCATACTCAATGAATACCACATTCATTTCACATCATGCCGAGCTAACTGGGTGTGGACACTTACTTGAGAGCGGAGCAGCATGAATGACAACCAAAAAAAATCATAATCCTTTGCCTGCACACAAAAATGAGTCTCCTCCCAAAAAGTTATACTTAGCCCATACAAGTGCAACTTAAACAACAACTTGAGCATACATATTTACTTTGCTTTTTGGTATTGATTAATCTTCTCAAGAAAGGAAGAAAAAAAATAAAGCCTGTGTAATCTTATCATCATCATCATCATCCTCACTCGCTCACAAACAATTATACTCTCGTGTGCATTTTTTTTGTAACTGTCACAGTGACTCTGATCTCATCATTAATGTCTCATCATCCTAGGGGGAAAATTGTTATTGGGATGATTGGCACACAAGCTTATTCCTAAAATGGACAGGGGAGGGATGGTGACATGGAACCATACGAGAAAAAAAAATTATTACTGTGTCACTGTCACTTTTTAGCCAAGCCGAACATATTAACATCATCATCATCATCCTCATATTTACCAGCCCATCTGTAATTCATCCCCCTTTCCATTTCATCTCATATCATCATGGGCCATCCATCATCATCCCAACTTCCTTTTGTTTTAACACCGAACCGATTATTTTTGCGCAGAAAAATTTATGGAATTTTGCGCGGAATTTTTTCATAATTAGATCATCATCATCATCATCATAGTGCAACTTAGGCCAACCCCTCTACATCCACATTTTTTTCCGCGACCACGCATCAATTCCTGATCTAAATAGTAGATAGCTAATTTTTGTTTTCGTTGCAAGGTGGATGGCTTGGATTGGATGATGATGATGATGATGACGGTCTAAAAGTGCATCCAAAATGGAATGCACATTATTCTTTTTTTTTGTTTGCACCCTCCGCAAAAAGAAATATGGAGTAAGGGCTGAAGGCCAATGAAACCTCTAATGTCATTATATATTATGTATGTTTTTTTTTTGCGTAAAAAAACAAGCCAACCAACAATGCATATACCTGAAACTGTTTACGAAAAAAAAAACTGCTCCAAATAACGTTGAATGATCTGGATGATTGGGATTGGGGATGATGATGACGGTTGAAATGGCGACGGCGTGGGTGAACCCACTCACTTTTAACAGTCCCATTTAAAGGTTCACAACACTTTAAATAGTTATAAGGAGGAGGAGGAGGTTGCTCCTCGATCCAACGAGTTGAAATTTGGATCTTTTGCAGGAGATGAGCCAATAAAATAGAAAAAAAAACTGGTACAGTTAAACTATCCCATTTTTAAATAGAGCTGATGATGATGATGATGATCCTGATACTCAAGTCATTATTCTCTCCCGATCCTTTTAATTTTTTTTATTAGCTAATGCTAAGAGAGTTGGGTGGAATGGATGAAAATGGACTGGTATATAATAATAGTTTTTTTTCCGTGAGGGCAAAAATAATGTGTGGGTCTCCTGTAAAAATGATAGTTTTTTTTTGTTATATTTTGGAATGTACCTGTTCTCCTCTCAGAGTTCAATATCTCCTCCTGGTTCTGTTTCATTTTATTGGAGATTAGAAGGAAAAAAATCTGCGGCTCACGTGGGAATTATTGGGATGCAGTTATGAGGATGAGGTCCCTGTCCCTGAAAAAAAATGGATGCATATGGATATAGTTAAAGATGGATGGGATTTTTGTTGAGGAGGAGGTGGTATGGTCAGGTGGTTCTGGTGATGATGTGGTGGGTTGTCCCTTGAATTGTCATCCGTCATTTGATTGTCTTCTTTCAAAGCTAATGATATTTCTCTTACACTATTTTCATTATTGTCAGCAACAATCAAGTCTTGCCTAAGTTTAATCAAGGTTTGATGAACTACATGTTATATAAGATGTTTCCGGTATGCTCCATTTTTATATGGAGGCGTCGTCCTCCATCTTTTCCTCCCATGCTGATAATGCAGATCCAATATGGAATTATTATTATTATTTCTTATACAAGAAATGAAATAGGAAGGGCAGGACACAATCATATAGATCCGTCGTCGTAATTAGACGTTTTTTTTAGTAGTCAGCACTACCAATACCATTTTTAATTAGGCGTGATTAATGAATGAGTGTCGAATGGGAAGGATTTAATTTCGGGAGGAAGGAATGAATATTAATTATAAATACAAAAAAAAGACTGGCCACAGCCCAGTAACAACAGGTGTGTGGAGGTGTGTGACTTGCTCCTCAGTCAGTCAGTCAGTATAAAAAAAATAGTCCTTTCATTTAATTGTCTTCTTTTAATGGCAATGGATATGATGATGATGATGGCGATGTCCTAACATGGAACAATTATTTTGAGACAATGGCCATCATCATCATCTCCAGTAAGGCTTTCCTGTATGTCGTGTCATTATAAATGAATTGTGTTGAAGAAATAAAAAATGGAATGAAATGAAATGGATGGATGGTGGCGTACTTTAAAAAAAAACTTTGGCTTGGCTTCCGAAAGGAAATTACATTGAATTGACTGAGAATTTAAATATGCATAAATTAATGTTCATGGTTTTATTTTTCTCTTCATTTTTACAGATTGATGCTCAAAGGAAGACTGCAGCTGGACTGAAACGAGAAGTATTCTTCCTCAACCTGGAAGATGGCTTCTTTGGCTGTCAGGTTAATGAGTCGGCAGACGTGCTGCAGCTCTTTGACCTCTCCAAACTGTGCGATGGATCCGCTCAATGCTTCATGGGCTCTGATGAGCTGCACAAGGAGCTGAAGTGTACAGGTAAGAAGAAGAAAAAAAAGAAGCAAAATAAATATAAAATAACCACTCAGTTTATATTAAGAAGAATTTAAGAAGACGAATGGAAAATAAACTCAAAGTAACAAAAATGAACCGAAATCATCCAAACAAGAAAAAAACAAATGACTAGAAAGATTGAAGAGAAACATTTTTAGGAATTTATCTTGAAACATAATCATGTTTTTTTTATATTATGCCACCCCGGCACATGCACACTCCAGACCAGAGAAACAAGTTAGGAGGATGTGTGGAGTGGACAGAAGAAAGAAAGGTGCTATATTACTGTTTGGGAGAGAGATAAGCACAGCACAAAAGAAAGATCTTTTCAATGAGGCATCACATTTGCATGTGAATAATTTTTGTCTCTTCAATGAAAATAATCGCTGTAACAAAATGAGAATACGTTCAACTCTTTCAAACAACTTTTGTTCTTAAAATGTAGTTTTAAATAGGGTCTCTGCGCGGCGTAGGTACATATCATCATTGTTGAAGTGATGCTTGAGATGATAGTGAAGGAAAGGATTGTTGGAATGTCGTCGTCAGATGTTTCCCTTTTTATTTGAAGGAAAGGAAAGAAAATATATTTATTTCATTGTTAGGTGATGTCTGGAGACATATACATAAGCAGTTTTACTCTTAATAAAAGACTGTCCTTTTTTGTCGCATTTAAAAACGTTGATGGATCTAATGAAGGAAATGAGATTTAATTTTAAAAATAATTTTCATTCCGACGTCGAAAGTCATCATTCCAAGTAAAAAATTGAATCCGTTGCTGTCAGCCTCATTAACTTTGTTTGTTTTTTATTCCGTTTACTCAGTCCGCAAATGCAAATGTGCATTCTGAGAAATGCAAATGAGCATCTTTAGAATTAGACATGCCGGTTGGTTTCATTTCAAAAAAGTTATGTTTGTGTCTATGTGTGAGGGTCTTATATTTGTAGGAAGACCACCCATTTTTTTGCTCATGAATATTTATTAAAAACTTTTCGCTAGGCCGGGATCAGAAAAGAAAGGACTTACCTAGTTTAAATAGGTAAAATGAAAAAGTGCAGTCATCGCCAGTCATTATCCTTGTTAAAACCAAGTCATTTTGTATGGAAGAGGAGGAAGGAGGGAAAATGGGGGATGATGACAATACGTCTTTAGCTGTTCATGTTTAAAGATTTTTTTTAAATTTCCCAACGGGATAAATTCTCTTTAAAAAAAATCAGTTATTTCTCGGCAATCCATTAAAAAAATTGTAACTGAAAAATGGACTTATGATGAAGATGTAGAATAGTTTCAAAATGGAAGGAGAGTGGGAAAAAGTAAAAGCTGAAAGGACAGTTTTTCCGGGTGCCAAGCATGAAAACTCAACAAACACAGCATGATTGTCTGCAAAAAAATTGCATATTTTTTTAATCTTAACTGACTGAACTTAATATTCTTTTCCTCTTTTCTAGATGACTGTGCTCAGGCGACAGGGAGAAAGTGCCTCAATGGCGCTTGCCTCGAGTCACAATGTCACTGTAACGACGGCTTCGGCGGGAAGGGTTGCGAAATGCCGGATGAGAATGAGTGCAAGCTACGCCCCTGCGATATTTTCGCACATTGTACCAACACACTGGGCAGCTTCCATTGCTCTTGCTATCCTGGCTATGAAGGGGACGGGGTCAACTGTAAAGGTAAGTCAAAAAAAATGCCATGTGCAAAAAAAAATTCCTGCCAAAGCTTAGCCAAGAAAAATCAATTCTTTCTGGACTTTTCTAACTCTAGTCATTTCGCAAGTTTGCAATTTATCTCTGTCTGTTTTGCTTCTTGCTTGTTCGCTAATTAGTACATATCACAAAATCCTATTTTGCTTCCATCCACTTCCATAATCAACATCAACATCAGCAATCATCACCTATCCCATGCATGCATGGACTACCATGTTGGAACAAAACTTTGAGAAACAAAACATGTCGCTTATCAAAGTAAAAAAACAAAACTGGCTTTCCACTTCCATCCATCCACCTCTCCTCTCTTCAATCTCCAATTTTAGGCTATTTGTCTCAATTCCCTTTTACAAAACAAAATAGATAAAATCCTTCCTTCCCTGCTCAGCTCTCCTCTCCCCTACCTCACTCCTCTTGACATTGAGCCAAATTAGATTAAATTAGTCGACGACATCCAACAAGCCCAATAAAAAAAGATTGCTGGCTTGGCCTGCCAAAGCAAAGCAAAGCAAAAAAATAAGAGTCTCATGACATGACTGCAAAAAAAAATTGTAAATAATTTCTCACAAGAGATAAAGCAATCAGGGAAAAAATTGAGAGACAAGGAGCTGAGATAATAGCCTCAATTTTAAAATCTGCACAGTCCATCATCTAGAAGCTACAAAAAACTAAATATATTTTTATATATATGAGTCTTCCTTTTTTGATTCATTTTGAAAACGAGAAGTTCATTCATTCATTGCATTCCATCTCATTTCAGTTTCAGCCCTCAACTCTCCTCCAACTCGTGCAACAGCTAATGATATGATAAGTCCTGTGATAGATATCATTTGAGAGGGAATGCAATTAACTCATATTACATATTATTTTGCCATTAAAAAAAACGTTTCTGCTTTGCAAAAGATATCCATTTACAATTTCCCCCCTCTCATCATCTCATTCTCAGTCTGATTATTGGACCCTCTCCATTTTAAATGAGGATCTTTTGTTAGCTCCCAAGTGGAGAATATTGTTTTTAATGAGGAGTCGAGTGGTGGACTGGACTCAGAAGTCACTTCCACTTTTTCCTAACCATCTTTCTCTTCTGCTTTTTTTATTACTCATCTCATGTTGGACCATCGTTATCCAACCTGGGAAAGAAAATCGTTGATGAAAAGTATCGTCAGACTAGTCGTCAGTATGGATTACATAATAACACTCCTTGATTTAGTTAGTTTTAATTTTCTTTGTTCCATCAGCTTCCTCCTCCCTCGACTTCTTCTTGAAGAGACCTTTTTAGTCTTTTTTTTATGTTTCAGCTCCGCTGACTTTGGCTTCCTTCCCCCTCCGGCTTTTAAATACCATTTTGTAATAGACGAGTTGTAGTTGAGCCGGTCGTGGTGGTGTGAAGGTTGCTATTAATCCCAGCAACTCCTGAGCAAATTTTAGCATCTTTTTTGCAAGGTGGCTACAGCTATGTATGTAAGGTGGTTTGTTGAAATGATATGATTTGATTGTTGCAGTCACTTAACTTCAAGGATTCATCATGATATGATATATGATATAACAACCAAGCCATGTTACATACTTTTTTGTCTTGAAGGAAGCAGCTTACAGATCACATCCGCCACATTTAACTGTGACTGGCTGTGACTCTGAATATTTTAGCGATAGGATGGAGGAGCATCAAAAAAAAAAAAATTAGCGAGATGGTTAAAAAAATTATCTTATTGTTGTCGAGGGTTTTGATTGTCTGTTGCTGCTGCCGGTGGTGGTGGTAAAAATGTAAAAAAGTCAGGTAGTGAGTGATTCCCCGCTCTGAATTTATAATCACATCACCGCAGTCCAAGTCGGGAGCTCCTGCTGATGATATAATGGTGATGGTGTGATGATGACTGATGATGAAGAGAGGAGGGAAGAATATCAGCCAGTTGCAAAAGACAACGCATTTTTTTAATGAGTGAGGATGGTCCGTGTTTCGTTTTTACGAGCCTGATGATGATGACGATCGGGTTGAAGAACAAGTGTACCAAGACCGCAGCTACATAACTAAAAAGCCCCCTTTTTGAAGTGGATGTGTGAGGAATGACAAACATTTCATGTTTCTCATAATATCTTTCTCGAGCGAGAAGGGTTTTATGTATTTCCTTGCGAAAAAGTCTTCACTGGAAAACATCATCATCATGATAATTATATGAAATTCCTCATGGGGTGATGATGATGACTGATGGATTGTTAGAAATTACAGGGAAGTGCAATTATCCTTCTGCACATTTTTGCAAATTTTTTATTGTCCAGAAGAGGCAGCAAAAAAAAGATTGAAATTGCAGCGTTTGAAAGAAAATGTCATTAATGCGACATTTTGTCGGATGACGATGACGCCATGGCGCTGGGATGTATTATTATCATGATGAGAGCAAAATATTGGAGAGAAAGTTGACACTTTAATACATTCCCTATTGCGAAAATCCTCACATGTTGGGGGGCTCACAGCATGGGAATACAAATTTTTTGTTTTGGAGTTGATTTGTTTTTTTAGGCTAGGTCAAGTGCAAAAATAAAAAAAAATGGCAAGCACATTTTATTTTGGCATCTCATCCAAGAAGAAAAAAAAATTATCGATATTGACGTTTCCCTATCAATCCGTCATCACTCCTGCTAGCTCAATCATATCCAACGTGTTTCACTATATATTTTTTTTTGCAAAATTTTGCAGTTTGAAAAAAAAACAACAAAAACAAAACTGTCATAATTTTATTTTATCTCCCTTCCCATGATATGAGTTCCTTCGTGTACCATTCATCCTCAGCTAATGTGACATCCAAAGTCCCATAAAAAAAATTTGATTCTTAAGCAAAAAGCAATCTTAAACCTTTTTATTTTGATGAAAGGCACGACTAATTTTTAACAAGTGCACCAGCAAGGGAGAGGGAGACAGGCAAGCCATTTAAAAGAAGAAAAAAAAACGTTTACATTTTTCTTCTTCTCACAACAATGCAGCTTGATAAATGTTTGAAAGGGATGATGATGGGTTTGGGGGAGGATCACGTGATTGTTTTTTATAGGTGCGGCCATCCAAGTCAAGTACTCCATAAAAAAAAATATCATTATCACTTTGACTTACGACTTGCATGGCTCTGGTGACACCGGAGGAGTCACAGTCAGCCAGGTAGAGAGTTAGTCTTATCATGAAAAAAAAAGATTATCATCATCCTCTCAATTTTGCTTGTTACATTTTTAAGCAAAAAAAAACGAAAAATGAAATAAGTTGATC
>JAQGAI010001729.1:0-13870 GCA_034696905.1 Lepidocyrtus violaceus
CCATATAACTGAAATACGGTTATAAGTTTATATGTTTTAGATTGGATGATTATTAGGTTCACGCTCGATTGGATTATTAACTTTGGAAACAAAGCGTCACTCGTAAAACGAATAGAAGGTTGAAAATGTGGTTGGCTCATTATGTAATTTCAAGTTCATTAACTAACCGAGGCTGAGGTTTAGGTTATTCCTTGCATCCCTGACGAATTCCACCACAGCTCTTACACCAAAACTGCCAAAACTGATGTGTTCAAACAACGTATTTCCATTTTCTTTTTATTGTATTGCATTGTCTTAATGTGATTAATAGATTATTTGAAAACAAACCGTGAAATGTAGAATAAATTACAAGGCTTCTTAAAGTACTTACGTATCATATGCAGAATTATATTATATGCAGTAGTATGCAGTATGAATTGGCCAAATCTTAATTTACCTTAGAACATGAAAATTGATTATGGGGTAATGCGAGACAAACGAGTTCAAATAAAATATTGCAATCATGCGTGGGATAAACTACACCTGTCTTAACTAAATGGTACAATCACCCACACACAAAACGGTTTTCAACTGTGGGAAATTATGTCAAACAAAGCAGATGACCACAGGTGTTTATTCTGTGAGCCATTGTGTCAGTTTTGTATCCGGTACATTAATTATGAATACATGTGGTATGTACATTGGAACAATTACTGGAAGCCTTTTAGCCTATCATAATGTAAGTAATAGATAATCCCTCTATTGATAAAAGTTTTAATATGCTATGCTGCCAAATGTTTACAAACCCATGATCATACAATGATAATTAATTAAAATTCCTATTAAATAATGTAATCTTCTATATAAATTAAGTTTCGCAATAAAAACAGTCTACATTTCTTGCTTTGTTTATTCCGGTATTTTTTGCTAGCGTTAAAATGGCCAACATTGAGTAAATGAAACAGACAATTTTGAAGTATTTGTAATAATGACTCATACAGTTCACGTATGTAATTTTGAATAATGATTTGTTCAATAATGCTGCATTAGGTAACCAGTCTCCCGTTTCAGTTTCAATCCATTCCCGTACTGCTGCTCCATTCATGACGGACTTACGAGTTGAAGAAAAGTCCATCCACTGCCCGAGCGAATCCTCTGTTTGTGTTGGAGATATGGGGAGATGGGATCCCAGCATCAACATCGTTCCGGTGATTGACATCATTCCGATAAGGCTCACTGTTAGTCATGTATTGGTCTTGGACAGATGCAATGCACGGATCACAACATGGAGCGTCAGGAATACACTTGAGCCGGCAAACACGACGCTGTGCCCTTGAGTGAAAGAAGTAGAACAAATGTGTCAGCATTCATATAGAATAGAATTGCTGGGTGCTTAGCAGATGTCATCAATGATATTACATAACAAAGTGTCAACTGCACATGGTTGATTTCATTTTTGACATTGAATTACCTTCCCCAGGGAAAGAGACGATAAGTCTCACATTGCATGACGGTCTGAACCGGAGGAGCCCACCATTGACGGTGATGATCGTAGCAAGCTGTCAAAGCAATATCCAAGTGGTCCTTGGGAGCACATGGGTTTTCACATCGTTTAGCCAGAGAGCTTTTCGTTGGAAAGCACACGAGTCTCACGAACGGATCACATCGGAGGCGAACCAAGTCTTCTGGAATTTGTGGTTGGATCATGCATGACCTGTTGTTCATGATGTTGGGCCACGGGACCGGGCATTTTCCTACGCAGAGTGGCATCCTGAATTCACTCTTATTTGAAGAGTTTACAGGAGAGTTAAATAAATTAGGCTATAAATAACAGTAAAATAGGAGTAAGATACGGGGAATTAGATTCAATTCGTGCTAAAGCTAAAACTATTACTAAAGTTAAGCTTTTATAAGAGGGTCAGTTCCTCTTCCCCTCCTCATGCGCTTCTTTAATTTTTAAGTCACTGCTGAAATACTAAATTGCTCATTATTGCAAACTATTAGTCTTACACACATGTTGACATACCGACCGCTCCTTTCTGGAATTATCCCGGGATGTTCAGGGATTCATTCAGTCATCTTTTTATCCCCGTTCTTAATTGATCATCTGTCCGCTGAAAGGGCCATACTCATCAAATGCTCCATTAGTTAATTAACTAAATAGTTTTGATTAAACTGGTGGTGCGACTATGACTAGCATGACTAGTTTGGTGGGCAATATAGACGGAGCCTATAGGAATCCTTGCTCTATTCAGTTGTCACTTGCACGTTGCGGCAATCTTCTTTACAAATAATATAAATATAAGTTCAATTACAAACCCGTTATTACTCAATATAACAGGGTCACGCAGAAACTTTATGATAAGAAATTTACAGGATGGTAGATCAGTTCATTCATAACATTTATAGTATGCAATGCAGTATAGTAAGTAAAAGATTATATGTAACATTTGAAATAAAATATATAAATCACGATGCCCTTTTACACAGTAAGCGATAAGGATGTGTCAGTGTCAGTTATCATCACAAACTCTTTGTACATCGACGAAACTCAGTTTATAACTGAAAATTATGTTTGCAAACATTAACTTTACATCAACTTGTAATACGGCACCACATCCCCACTTTTTGGTATGCTTTGCAAAACCAACCATATCAACTTGACATATTATGGTTTCGTTTTCCTCCTTTCCCCACATGCTTTATATATGCATAACTGACCAAATTTTCAAGTCAATTAATTTACACTATTCAAGAAGACTATATAGCATCGTTTCTATAAATAGTTTATTAAACTGAATTAATACATTTTTTTGCTTATTTCATCGAATGAAGTGTGGATTACATGGAAAGATTTATGATATGAGCTTTTTTCTTTACTCCAGCGCAGCGTTATTTATTTCTTAAGTTGTTTGCTCCTCCAGCTGAAGACAAGGTAAAAATGTCCCAGTCAAATGCTTTATTTTCCAACCTTATAAATAAACATGAAGATTCTGCGTTGCTCATTTCGCAAGCAGGATCAATTATAACAACAGCTACTATTACAGACGCTATAGACGCCAATCATAGTCCTTGAAAATAACATCGTTGGAACTAGAAACCCTTCGGAATTATTTAGTTAAAGCAAAAGTACTTAAATCCATCTAATTAAATATGACGCAAAGTGGAAGTCTCTTAAACTCTTTTTTAAGAGTTCTCATTTTACCCCTGTTGATGGGAATCCTTTGTTCGGAAGGATCAATTTTGCCCAACTCTAGAGGAACCCTATCCAGCCCAAGGGTCACAGAATGGGGAGAATGGGGAGACTGGGAAGGGTGCCCTGTGCAGGATGGACTCCCCACCTACGTCATGGGGATGAGACTAAAAACAGAACCTACTCAAGGTCCCGGGGATGACACTGCATTAAATGGGGTTTCCTTCATGTGCGGCGTAAAAGGAGACAATCAAAAGATACTACACAGTCCACAACGGCAAATCCAAAGTTCTGTTGGGGAATGGGGAACATGGGGAGTGAGCTATGAGTGTCCACATGGAGGATACGCAGTTGGTTTTCAACTACGTTCAGAGTTCGAGCAAAAAAGTCGGGATGACACGGCTGCCAATAATCTTCGGATCTATTGCTTAATATCCGGATCCCTAAATTATCTTGAAGGCAGTGGACTCAGTTGGGGGATTTGGACTGATGCGCAGTTCTGCCCCAGAGGCTGGGCAATGTGCGGAATCAGAACGCAGGTGGAGTCATCCAAAGGAAGAGGTAAATGAATGTATTATTAGCAGTGTAGAAAATCTGCCGGTGTAATTCTCATTTGACCAATTAACTGAACTTACTATTTTGTATTCTAATTTTTAGCTTCAGATGACACGGCCCTCAATAACTTGGATGTTCAGTGTTGTCCTGTCGTGTGAATTCTGTATTTTAGCTTTTTATAGACTTATTCATTACCAAGCAAGTCATTAATTTGTTATTTGTTACAACCTGTCCAGATTTTACTGGGTATTTTTGTACATCCGCTTTTTTATGCCTGTAGCTTTTATTTAAAAATACAATGTTTACATCTACCTATGCAGTTGTTTTATTAAGGATAAGTACTTAACATTTGATAACTACAAGAAGAACTCCTGTGTATTAATTCAATAAATCTTATTCAAAATGCACGCAATTTTTTTGACGATTTAATCAGTCATACTTTTATACTTTATCCTTGAGTTCAATGAATCAAAACATTTATCATCTAGTTTAGTTTAGTTTCCGCGAAAATTGCCAATGCTGATCTGTTTAGTTTATCAATACAATACAATTACGGTAGAAGCCGTAAGTTTTGCGATTCACAAATTAGGATGACTGATTCAGGTCGCATCCGCCGCCACACTGCTGATATGATATTTTGTATCATTTCATTTTAGTTCTACATGAAAATAAAAACGATGAAAGATAACGCTGCTTCAGATACCAATTTGCATACCTAGTCAATACAATGTATTGGAAGCAAAAATCATTATAATCCTACCAAAATGAGTGCATTCATATCTATAACCGGACTGGAGACTGGAGAAGCATGCAAGCCAAATTCACATAACTTCAGCCATTTAAATTATAGAACTGGGTATAACAATGTAAATTAACTTATTCTCTAATTTTATAAATTCATGCGTACCAAATATTTGCATGCAATCGGCTCACATTTGGACTTTGTTGAAGTTATGTCAGAAAACGCTCCAACTAATGATTGGCAAAGTTTATGCTTGTGTTTGAATGAATGTCTAATCATTATCATTAACTCTGGAGGGTTCGATAGTTGGTTTGTCTTTTGAAAGCATAGGAATGTAAAACTGCATAAAAGCCACCGTGTGAAAAATAACGGAATGTGAAACAATTATAACGAAAATAGATTTCGTGACGGATGAGCAGCTACGCCCGCACTATAAACGTCGATTTCATAGCAATAGGTATATGATATTGATATCAAAACGGAACCAATACCCATTGTTTAACCGAGCAAGGATATTTCAGATGAAATATTGATAAGATGAACCTGGGACTTTGATATCTTCTAATCCCTGACTGGAAGTAATCCGATTATTTGATAGTTAGCCCATCTGATCTGTGGGAATAAAAGACGAACTGCACATTTACTTTTAAATTCATTTCTCAGGGGAGGACCGGGCAAGCATCATTGGCTTAAGTATTTTCTCGTTTATTACTGAATTTGTGATTAGAACTTTGTTAACAAAATGAAAGTGTATTTTGTACTTGCTATTACATTGTCTATTTTCGTTGCTTTCACCAGCAGTCGAGTCGCGCCAGATGAAGAGTTTTCAGCCGGAGGTAAAAATGGAAATTGTACATTTTATTTAAACTTCTTTATTAAACTTCCAGCTTTAGTTGTGCTAGCGTTAAATTTTGAATTTTGAAATGCCAAATTTTGTTTTTGGAAACAGGAGCATTAAAAGACCTGAGTGAAAACGTAAATGACGAAGATGCAACATCCACAGTAGACCCAACCGATGGTACATCGGATACGACAATTGCTCCAACCGAGGGCACAACGGATACGACAATCGATTCCACCGACGGCACAACGGATACGACAAATGATCCCACCGACGGCACAACAAATGATCCCACCGACGGCACAACAAATGATCCCACCGACGGCATAACGGATGCGACAAATGATCCCACCGACGGCACAACTGATACGACAAATGATCCCACCGACGGCACAACGGATACGACAAATGATCCCACCGACGGCACAAAGGATACGACAATTGATCCCACCGACGGCACAACAGAAACCACAACCACACCGAAATCTGATCCCAGTAGTACAGATTTAACTGAAAATACATCAGACACCACCACTGACACGCCTTCCAATCCGACCACAACCCCTTCCTCTACTACCAGTACTTCTACCGTCGGCACTACCACCGAAGCTGGAGCTTCTGGACTTAAAACAAATGTTGGATTAATTTTAATCTTGTTTTTTCTATTCTACTTAAAAATGTAACTCGCTCGGATTATGCTTTAGATGACAATAATAGCATTTTAAAGTAAAAAATAAAAATAAGTAAATAATTCTAATATCCATTTTTCTCAAGTTGTCTTAAATCATTATACAACACTTTCTCTTTGTTCTAATATAATTTATGTTTTACAGTTAGCAAAGCAAATACCATGCAAATACAGCAAAATCATTACCAGGACTGTGTAAAACAATTTGAATCTAATACTTTTCATAACACTGCAATGGATCATTCTATTCATGTATTTTTCTTCTTCATAATGCGGAATATCAGATAGCATATTAGACACTTTGGAATAACTTGAACCATCATCCACCAAGATGCAACTTGAATTGATTTGACATAGCCACACTCCCACTGTTAGCATATAAAATATTGCAAAGTTAAAAATTAGAAATATCATATCATATGCAACTTTAAACTTAAAATAGTTAAATGCAATTTAATGGAATATCACATCACCATTGGATCAGTATTTTTGTCCCCCACTCCATCCGCACACGGGTCCGGATTTACGTATTCTTCAAATGTGTGATGAAATTGTTCCTCATACTGGGGCTCCTTCTCAGCCGTACTAATGTCATCTATTACTACATCCTTTGAATTTAGAGAAACTTCCGGAACGAATCTGAACGTGCATAGGACTATTATTGGAACTATCAAATAATACAAGCCTGTGATGATTTGCGTGACCATCGCCTTTGTTGCAAAGTAAAAATAAATAAATTAGCTCACTCGTAAAACAACTCTGTTATGCAATACATTAGACAAGAGAAGAAACATGAATATTAAAATAATATTTACAAGAATCAAAAGACATTTTTCTCCTTCACCGGCGTCTCGAACGGCATATCGACATATCCAGTACGAAATCACGTCAACACCGCAACAAATAAGAAACCCAAGAAAGGCAGTCCGAACATTTGTTAAATCCAGAACTATTTCATAGATGATGATCAGAACACCATATACTACCAACAGTACAATGGATACAATCTAAACAGAATAAAGTTGGAAATGTTTTATAATAAATTATCCATTCATCAATACATGTGAGAAACAATGCATAAGTTCTATTTTTACTGTTAGCCAGTTTGTCAGGTCAATCGTAAATCTATGAAGTTTGGGTAGCACTTCCTCATCCCCACCTATCTCGGCGTCCACCATTTTGATATTTGAAACTTTTGATGGTCCAGATTTCAGTTTTAGAATTGGACTACTGATTCATATGGATCTAATACAAATATTTCGATCTCTCAGGTATAAACGCTTTCTTTCTATTGCTTAAATCTTTCAGGAAAAATATTCGGGTCTTATATCAACGGCAACGTCGGACGGAATAGAAAGCTCAGATGTGTATCATAATGCCCCAATTTAGATTTATAGCAATTTAGGGGATTGCCTAACCTGAAAATCGAGACAATATGATATTATGATGCTGACATAACCTTTTGCAAATTATTGCTGAAAGGGTGCAGAAAGTAAGTGCTTGCGAAGCTAATACTGCGATCGCAGTTACATCTAATGACAACAACAACAACAACTTATTTCAGATGTTCTGAAATGCAAGGTAGTGCCAGTACTGGTTGCAATACCGACATACATAGATGGCTCACGAAAGCACATTCGTTAGGCTACAATTTACTTTCAATCAGTCAATCGTATTCTTGATGCAAAATCCCAGCTTCCAGTTCATCCAGATCCTAGATGTTAGTGACGGAACATGGAACGCATAGTTTCCAGAGCATGACAGCTCTTCACCTTCAACAGGAAGTGTCTCATCTTACCCCTACAATTCCAAAAGGGCTCAGCTACGTCACCAAACTGACTGCAAGCAAGTTTACTTTACCATATTTCGTTCAAATAGGGAAGCATTTTACAAGTTCTGTTTAAAATACAATGTACAATATCGGCATCCCAAGCATGTTAACTGTTCTTTAAACCTATTATACATTCTATCTCGGAGGCGGCAGCAGCCTTAGCCAGCCGACACAGAACTGTATTGAGTTTTGAGTTGGCTTGCGAGCGTTTGAGACTGAACAGATAGATAGATGAAAAGCGGATTTTTACATAAGTAAATGTACTCTAATGTAACATCATAAAATCATATGCATAATCCAATCCACATGAAATGAAATAAGACTTGAAGTAAATGCGATATCTGATACCTTTTCCCTTATGCTTCCAAACTCATCGCATATCCTTTCAAACTACACAGCGCAGTGTTCTTTGTGTATCATTGTATCCATTGATCACATCAAGCTTTTACTACTACCTACTACTACTACAGCCTACAGACTACTATTGCATTAGTCCAACCTAATAATGGCCTTCATTTCCTACTATCGCTCCGCGTTCTGTCCTAACTTATAATTTCAACTTTTTGTACAGACGACTGACCATGGCTGTTGCAGGGAGTTGAAAATCTCTATCCTTTTTTGCTCCACAACACTCTTCACAATAATAACTTGCACAACATATCCCGTATGTTGAAATGAAATGAGAATTATCAAATATCCTTATGAGCCCCCTACGCGATGCGATAAGATGTATTCTTTTTTTACTGTTGATATGTTACGTACAAAGTGCAAAAGTACAAGTAGTTTTTTTTACTATCATCATCATCATAATATCATACAATGCCCCTTAAATCCATATATATCTCTCTCTCTGTCTGAGAGTTACGTTTACGTTTGGGGATTTACATGCGAGTGAGTTGGCTCATAATACATACAGAAGAGTATTGCATGATATTATTATATTATTCTCAACATCTGAGGAAAAACATCACTTCACAAGGAACCTCTGCACTACTACGATGATACCACAACTTATAACTAGTCTCAACTTCCGTCTTCTCGGAACTTTTATCCAGTAATAGAAATTCGAATTTTTATACAGCTGTCAATCCCCGTAGGAATTTTTTATATGGAGCCCCTTTTAATAATTTGTTTTTATTGTGAGAACGTTCCACTTTCCCCCTACTCTATTGTAAGGAACTATAAGTTAGGGACTTTACAAAGGAAAAAAATAATTCCATTTTACAATGTCGAAACTATTTTACAATAACCTAATCTGTCAAGGATTAAAGCGGTAATCCTTCCAGGAATTTGGTTCATGCTGTGTTGTGAAAGGGATTGACTTCAGTTAAAGTCTGCTAAGCTGATTCGTGTGTTGAAGGAAAGAAGAAAGAACAAAGTTCTCCAGAAGAAAATGTGAAACTTTTTAAATCATTACTTAACTTGGATCAACATCATCGTCGCCTGTGAATGGGCGTGGAAATAAAAAATCAGCGAAGAACATTTTCTACTCAAACCGTTTGGAAGTTATTTTAGCAATAAGAACAAAGATCGTTTTGGCAGCAGATCCATTCTGCATGCACGTTACTAGTAACTGTATTGTCTTATCTGTTTACAAACAAATCATAACAGCAACAAAGAGTGGAAAAAATTGATATACTCATTCATAAAAATACGATCAATGGAAAACAAAATATTCAATTATCTTTAATTACAATAAATCCTACAAAAATATTTTTGGAGGGATTAATAAATTATCGAAGCGTCTGATTCGGACCGTCACAGAAATTCTCATCGCCCCCTTTCAACTCATTATTATATTTTATTAAGGGAGCGTGCTCTTTTTATGCTTTCCAATAATTCAATTCAGTTTTGAAGTAAAATATGTGAATAGTGAATAAGTGAGTGAAGTTTAGTGATGAATGGCAAACTACTACTTTAAATTGCCATTTTTTGTACGGATAATATGTCTCAGAAGTTGGAATGAATGATATGGAAGAATTAACTTCGAAAATATAATTTTTTACGATACTGCACTGCCATGAGGTAGGTGAAAGCAATGATTTTTTATGAGCATTCCTCCTTTGTGGGTGAAATAGGCCGCGATTTGCCATTTAGGTTGACTCATTAGCTATGGAAAAATCAAGAATGATTGCTCAGAAAGCGAATTTTAAATTCTTTAAAGGATTATATACCTACTCAAGTGACTAATTTTATCATCCAGTCATATATCTATTTGTAGATTAAGTTTAGTCACTATGTTGAAGTAAGATGGTTTTGTGCACCATGTCACTTCGTGTCATGTACTGAACTACTTGAACCATCTTTTTGCTAAGAAGGGGGATTTCTGAACGAACTGAATCTATTATTTATCTCCAAGTTCTCCGAAAGTCTTTTGGAATGTAAAAGGTCATTTGACTCTTTTTACATGTAAATTGATTCTAATTAAGTTTAAATTGAATGTCATCATGAGTCATGTCATATCTCATCTCACAGTATCTCATATATGTCATCCACGAATAGTATACATGTGTTTCAGTTTTAGTAAACCAATTAATATAAAGTGGCTGTTTTCTATTTATAAAAAGTACATTTGTACATTGCCATGTTTCATCGAAGAAAAGAAAGCCATATATTACGCATCAGTCATCTCAGTATTTTAAGCAATTACAAAGTACTTATTTAGGAAGGTCTCAGTCTCAGTGGTCAATATACTTAGGTACATATCTAGATTTTTTATAGCAGTTTACATTACATTTAGCTTTAGTATACTTAGTCCATCAAGCAGATAGTCATGTTCTAAACTCGGAGCAGCTCATAAAAATTAAAATGAAAGAAACCTAGCGAGGCTTTAATATGCTTTTTATTTATCTAGTTAAAGTGTCCATTTGTTGTTTGTTATCTTTTAGATGAAAATGAGTTTATTGATGTCGACATTGGTAGTCGTTCGTGTAGAACGGTTGGAGTTTTGGATTGGTGGCAAAAGATCAATGGGCTCTTTTACTAACTGTTATATTTCTAATATGCTTAAGCTTTAGTTAGGTTTCTTCAATATATGTATTTTTTTTATCATTTTATTGTTCTCTCGAATTATATATTATGTACGTGTGAAGCAACAATAAAGTTAGGTATTCTCTATAATCTCGTGGTTGTAGCTATTAATTATTACGAGAACTAGGAATTCGATTAATTATAGCATCATGTTCTTATCTGAAATCGTGTATGTAGTCCCTATTGCACTAAACAAATTAATTTGTTTTAGCAGGTGCATCTTTTTCGAGTTTAGCAGATTAAAATTTTTGAGGGAAGGAAAAAATTATTTGATAATATAATAGCCACATTGCACTTCGTTTGTACTGGTATCAAGCAAGGTGAATACAGATTAGCTCAAATAATGAAGAAAAAACTGATTAGGTATTATTATGTAGCAGTGAGTACTGGTATTTAACATATCATTTGAATTAATGGCATGTAAAAAAAATTCTAGCTACTGTACTAGTTAATTACATTATTCTATGCATACATTAAACATATCAGACCAGTCAATGTTGATTGATCAAATATGATTTATTATATTAAATACCAATCACTATTACAGATACATAGCTAGAAGGTATCTTTGTTGAATTTTTTCAACATTGTTGGATGAAGCCGTTTTAAATGCATTCATTCAATAATCAAATAGGTAGTTAATCATTTCCTATAAAGTTTGTATATCTTCATAATACCGATACGTTTGATTGGCTTACCCTTTTTATCGACCCTAACAAAAGAGCAAAATCACTCACTCAAAAGAACCTCAACAAGTTACGCTATTATGGCATCTCTTCACCATTGTTTAAAAGTATAATTAATGAAGATACCTACCTATGAGCTTATAGATAATATTAATTATTTCATTTAAAATGTTCATCCATTGTAACATATTATGCGTGTTATGTGCTATACTATGATTTGGCTTTAACATACTTTACTCATTAAAAGTATTAGAAAGAAATGCATTTGCAAATACAAGTGTTACGTATATATAACACTAGTATAAAATAGAGATTGCCTCATGAATGACGAATGGATGGGTATGACTAGGTTCATATAGTGTAGGTATTTACTGCATTTTTTTGTGTAGTACATTTTACGTTTAAATATTCAAACGTTTACATTGGATAGATAGTGGTGGTGGTCGTTCGTGCGACTTAAAATCGTGGGAGTTAAATTGGCGATTGTTGTAAAAATCTTTACTGAATGTGGAATATATGAATGTAGCTAAATTCTCGACATTTACATTCTTATGGGGCCACAACCATTCGACATGAGTATATGTATAGGTACATACAAACATATTATGCATGTTTAGGCAATTTATTTAATGAATTATGTATATTTCTGTTGGTTGGCCCGTTGGCCGTGTCATGGAATGATGGAATCCACAAAACCAAAAACATGCAGTCCTAGTTGACAGTGGTCTTGCGCTGGTAGGTCATAATAAGGACACTGACATGAGAGACGATCATCATAATTTGGTCATCATGACATGACTGTGGCTTTCCATCTAGGCTTTAGATATGTGATAAAATTTTAAGCCGTGTCAGCCGAGGATGACGATGACGATAAATGCGTTTAATGATTGGACGTAATAGTAGGGCATGACATAAAAATCATTAACAAAGGGTTTCGTTTTATTTGACGAAATTCGTCCAAAAAATATTTCAAGAGAAACCATAAAAATATGTAATAATAATATTTAATAACCCTTGCTGATATACTTGCATAAAATTGGGATGTATGACCAACCTTTTCTTTGAAGGGTACTTAATGTATCTTTAAGAAAGGAAGGGACTGCAAAAGAGTGAAAACTAGTCAAACAGGTGGAAGGATGCAAGCGTGTACCTTTTGATTTGTGTAGAAATCAAGATTGTTTAATGTTTTATGCAGAGATTATGTAGTTTATTTGGTCGACAATCTTTGTTTTAATGAATGAAAGTACTTTATTCTCATGAATGAGTGGACCCTCAACGATATTTTAAATGCTCTTTGTCGTGCAGTGTGGCATCATTTACTTCAAGCTTACAGGTTACGGCTGAACCTCTTTAAATTTGCAATGTAATCTTTGTCAACATTCTTTTCACTTAATGTCTTACATCTTGCAGTACCCATTGCATTATATTTGTACCTCGAATAATCACTGTGGCAGAGCTAGAGTGCAGTTACAACGCATTGTTGTTTTTGTTTTGGGCACAGGTTAATTAGTTAGCAATACATATACATTGCCTGATACATGTATGCCCTCTTTTTTTGTTAATATGACGGAGTTTCTAAAACTGAATGGGTTTGATTAAATTTAGGCTTGTCTACAAGCCAGTATTGGAAAGAGTAGAAGAAGGGAGACGATGATGATGATGCACTGGAGACGGAAGGAAGGAATTGTCGTCTCGTAATTATGCAGAGACAGTCTCATAATTTTTATCCGACAAGACAACGAATGAGGAAGGATATATAACATGAACATAACATTGCACTATTTTAGTCATTCTCAAACCAAGTTTGATTATTGTCGATTGCAATTGCAACTGGTGTATATCCCATTTTTAGTGCCAATCCGGCCAATAATATCGCCATCATTTTATATTCTCGTAGCTTGTCTTTTCATGAATTGTTAATACGATAGGATAATTGCGTCGATTTGTGACTACAATGTACAATGTAGGCAGTATTGGGAAGGCTTGTGACTGGTATACCGTAGACTGCGGAAGTGAATGACAGGTTTGGGGTTGTAAGTGACCTTGTCAATTTTGGTTGCTGTTGCTGGTGACTTGTGCATTGCGCACTTGTGCAGCAGCATTGAAGTTAGGTAGGTGTATACATATTTTGTTTTCGGAACAAGGAGTTTTATACGGAAGGAAGGAGTTAATGACTTCTGCTACTTTTATGATTAGTACTTTTCACAAGAATTTGACCTTTAGCTTTATTATTTGTTATTGCATAGACTGATTCCATGAAGTATCAATTTGTATGTATGTATATGCATGTGGGGAGGGTGAACTGAACACTGTTTACGTGTTAGG
>JAQGAI010001730.1:0-13870 GCA_034696905.1 Lepidocyrtus violaceus
CATTCAAAAAAGCTGCTACCGCATAAAATAACGCAGTCAGCAGCGCTGTGCTTATTCCTTTCTTCTCGCTATTTATGTATTGCTGCCCAGCCCAGCCCACTACTTACTGGCTCTGAGAATCTTACTCACGGAAACATGCATTTACGTACGTATACGTATAACAAGAAACAAAAAATACTTATCCAAAACCACAAGAAGGTATGTACATATTGTCTGGATCTCGACCGACCGACCATCATCAAATAAGCACACGATTTTTACTCACCTAGCTTGACATTCGCATTTGTCGAGAATACTGCAATGACAATGCTCCTAGTCCTAATGCTATGCTAAATAGCCTATATAGCCATCATCCTCAAACTCCTTTTCTGTTCTTTTTTCATTGATTTTTGTGAACTGAGCCTAGCTGCCTGAACTACAAAAGGTCTCGCCTGCGCAATACAATACAATTGGTATTTTTTCAAGTGTTAGCAAAAGTAAACCTGTCTGGTTTAGATTGACTGTACGTTTGTTTGATATCTGTTTTTGAGAGAAAAGGGAATGACTTTTGATAAAATATATCTACGTAATAATTCTGTATAGAAGCAGCCAGCAGCATAGCAGCTACATACAGCAAGTGTTGCAACTTGCAACACCAGTAACATAACATACGATACAGTAAACAGCAACCTCGAAAAAAATCTATATACGCATATCATATGTATGCATATCATCCTCCTCACTATAATCGTAGTTGGTTAGCAGAATCACCACCTCACCTCACACCCCCCCCTCACTCCCTACGACCATATCGTCGTAATATTCATATCAACATCAACCATATTGAACATCATCATCTCATCTCAAACTTTTCCCTTCCATAAGCCTAAAACAGCGCAGCGCAGCGCATATAAAATGTACTCTTTCTACTCGTCTACTATACTCCATGCATCTTCATTTATGTCCCTAAATATGCCTAAACTAATTTTTTTTGTACAAAAAATTATTCCTAAGAACAATCCTTGTTTCCAACTAACAAAATGCTAATGAAATGAATGACTAACTGAAAATAAGTATGCCTACGTACATGTTCTATCCAAAGAATTCCAAATATAATACGTTTAATATCTCTGGTTCTATCTATGCTATATAGCTAAGTTTGTGTGGTTGTGAGCATTGTATTGATTTACATTTTTACCAAACCAATCGCATTGTCATCAAAATACATACAAAAATTTTAGACATATTTTAAACTAATTTTTATCACAGCATCACTTGATTTCTTTGTTGACTTCCATTAGTTTTAAAACATTTCACAGTTGTTTCAAAAAAAGGTTTCCATACGCCACCCACACGCTTTGACTCCAACTCCAAGAACAGTCGAGTCCGAGTCCAAAGACGACCATAAAGGCAACAATGCAGTGGTAGTGGTACATGTATGAAGAAGAGGAGGATGTATGCAATATTAGCGCAACCAAACGCCAACTTGCGTTGCATCCATATATCCAATCAAAACACACAGAAAAATGGAGTGAATGTCAATCTTTTAGATTGAAGAACTACGAAATTAACGGATTTCACCACCAATCCAAAGTCAAGTAAAAACTACCAATTAATTTGGCTAAAATTAGTCAAACATGTGACTCATACCGCTCCCAACTTGGGAGATAGACGAAGTCTCTTCATTCGTCATTGCTAAATCATCATCATTAATTGAACTATACTTAATTAGATCTCTGATCTGGCTAAAATTGTGACCTGCTATGACTAAGCTGGTACAAAAAACGAAGCAAAACTGGATAGATTAGATAAAATATGTTATATGTATTAAAGGAGAGTTTTTTACCTGATGGCTCCCTACCAAATATTATATTTAGCTCATTTAAAAGCGATTTGGAATAGTTCTTTTTCGGTAAATTCTAGTTATTTTCATGCTTAGCAAGTGGAAGAGCGAGTAAAGTAAATAAATATAGTGGTTAGCAAGAAAAATTACTTTTGATTGAACTTTTTGGAAAAAGTAAGTAGGGATGATGTTGCGTTTTGTTGGTAGTGTAGTAGTCGTTTGTTTTTTTAGGAGGAGAGCAAGTTGTAGCAAGATAATAATTTGTACAAACCTGGATGAGAATTATATTTTTGGACTTTCTATCAATCATTTATCAAAAACTGGTGGAAAATACAATCAAATCTCAGCTCGGCAGCAGACAATAATAAATAACATTTTCACATTTTCGATGATGCTGATGTGATGATCAAGTTATGTTTCAATCAATTCAATTGTTTCAGAAAATTCTGTTTTCTTTTACGTTTCCAAATTTTGTTCCGCAAGTCAACATAAGATACGTTCACATTCAACTTCTCGCCACAGACTATTCTGGGTTCTTACATGGTTGCAAGCAATAATGGCGAACTAGTATAAAATGAAATGCACCCTTTTTCTCTCCTTTTTGCTTGCTTCGTTCGCTCGCTCGATCAGGATTTTAGGTCACTCTACGACGAACAAGAGGAAAATAGCGTCTCTTTCTCAATTTTGAGGAAGGGGTTCTTCCATTTTATGTGTTTTGGACAAGAAGGGGCAAGCATAAGCAAAAAAGGTAAAAAAATACAAAAATAGATATGGCTGTTTTGTCATGTATCTTTAATTTATTTATTTGAAACTTCCATATCTGCGTTTATCTATCGTCGTCATCGGTTTTATGTTTTTGTTGAAATGGAGAGGAAAAGGAAGGACGCATAAGTTTTGAAAGGCCCTCTCTAGTTATTCTTGGCCGCTCCCCATATTACGTTCTCTCTCAACCACCCACTTTGTCCCTTTTCGTTTTTCGAGAGCGGTGCTGGTGGGGAAGAGATATTGATAGGAAAAAAGGAAGGACTGAAATATGGATAGAATGCGTCAGAAAGAAAAAAGAACAATAACTTCAATAAGCAAGCAATGAGGTTCAACTCTAGCACTGTTATGTACCTATTTACCTATGCATTTTTGGCTGGCTATATGATTCTACATCTACATCATATAATATTATGATAATGATATCAACTTCAATATCATCGTATCATTATGCTTTATAAACATGCATGCACAACGTTTTGCTTATTCCTTGCTGATTATAATCATCATATCATCATGATCAAGAACAACTAAAATACTACATATTTAAAAACGATAGGTACTAAAATGTGTTCAGATATGAGGATTTTAGTGAAGAAACCAACTAGACAGACATATTCCCATAAGCCATCCATGCATACAGGCAGACCACCCAAAATATTTTTGTATTATGTACTTCCCTTTCACATGGAAAGCTGTGGTGGCCATCTGACGTGAAACGTGCGTACTTTTTGATGCAGATATTTGAACAAAGGAAAGCTCGTTTTTACCAATTTCCTATACAGCATCTTATCTCATTAGAGCTTCTTCTTGATTGAGGAATTGACTTGCTGCTCTCCCGCCACGTATGTGCATCTGCCATATTATGCTTACGCTACGTTGCAATGTTAAATTCTTCCAAAACTAATGAAATTGAAGAAAAATCGAAGAATCAGTTAATCAGTTGCTTTATCTCATTTTAACAACAACTAACTAAAGACATGGTTGAAAATCATGAAAATGGTGTGGTGATAAATAATGGGGTTGCTTGCTGTTGTCCACCTGGACTATAAGGACTATGACTGCTTTTTAATTGAGGTCGCCGGTTGACGTGAGGATACATGAGATACGGCAAAGCTAAATAGAGTAGGTATTAGGTATTAAGGCAGCAAACAAACGCCCCATTCGGCATTCGTCGTACCTTACAACGAGTTTCTTTTTGTATTGTTATGTAAATCATGATTTACACCTTTAATAGCCAAGTTAAATTGAATGTTCACTATTTTTTAAGTGTCCAACCGCCCAGTTATAATTATCACCAGTCATAAAATTCAATTGATTTGCAGAATCTGTCTTGTTGTATTGTTCCTCAAACTATATGTAGTTAAGTTCGAACATTTAAATTAGGTTTTAACTGAACTCTGGAATGGTGATTGAACCTTGATGAAATTATAATGAGTTCAAATATAGAAATTTTGGATTTTTGGACCTGCATATTTCTAGATCCTCCTTCAACTGGAAATTTTACCCCAGCAAATAGTACCAAGGAAAATTTAATATTTTATGAATGCCACGCTTACGGAAAATACATTTTTGGAACGGATTCTTTCAAATTATGGAATGGGTACTTTGCCTGTGTAATAGTTTGCATTGTGACGGTGCTCGTGGGAACTTTCGGAATTTTTACGAATGTCTTGAATGTCATTGTCCTTCGAAAGTCTCATAAGAAAAAAGCTACTGTGAAGTATCTGCTTATTATTTTAGCAATAGTGGAATTTGTTGCTTGTTGTTCCGGAATTTTCTTTTCTTTTATGATAGTTTGCATCTTGGGTCAGTCGAAAATTGGACGAATCCTTAATTAATTTGAATTACAGAGACTTTTTAATTTTAATATGCTTATTCAATATTTAAGCAATGTCTTTGTTTGAATTAATAGGGAATTTGAGCAGAAGTAAACAGGCGTACCAATGGTTCCGGGTGGCGAGTATAATATCGTCTTTGAGTAATTGCGCATGTCAAAAAATCAATCCATATTCTTTAAAGCAATAGCATTTGTACAAGTGAAAGTATTTTTGATAATGTTTTTTATATTTTGTTCTGTAGGCAGAACGGCTTCAATTTACGTAACAATTTTGACAACAATTGAGCGCTATATTGCAGTGGCCTTCCCTCACAAATCAAAAACCTGGCTTGCCCCGTCCAAGACCTATCTTCATGTCACAGTTGTTGGAGTGATAACTCTCATTTTAAATATATCATTAATTTTAAATCCAACGGTTTCTGCTATAGATGCTAACGATGTATTCCCTGCAAATACTCATGTGGAGCACTTCCCATACATTTTTAAGGATGATCACTTCACAAGCAGGGAGCTGTATGAAACTTTAGTGGTTTTGAATTACGTTGCTCCATTCCCTCTGCAGTTGATGTTTAACGGGCTGCTGTTTAAATCGGTATTGTAAAGAAACTGATTTTAAACCATGTTTTAATTGATTTTGGGGAATTGTTTTGTGAAGTTTTATTATTGTTTGATGTCTTTCAGATATTCGACTGGAGAAGACGAACCAGGGTAAGGACCAGCGGAAGTCACAAGAATGAAGTCAACGTGGCAAAAATGTTCTGTGTAGTTGTCCTGATTGTTTTATCATGTCACACCATGTCATGCATTATATTTTTCGTCTCTAGATTTGTCAAGCTGATTTATCGAGAACTGATACTAGTTCAACTATTATGCGTGGTTGTAGGAGCATCAACTAATTTTATAGTTTATTATTGTTTTGGGAAAGATTTTAAACGGGAGTTGCACAAATTGTTTGAAAATAAAAATATATTATGCTGTTGTGATACGGATGCTCAAGATGGAGAATAAAGACACAATTAGATTAAAATTAAGTAAAGTGATTAATTATTAAACGAAAATTTGTAAAATACTTTGTAATAATTTATTATTATTAAGCAATAAATACACACGCAGAAATGATCAACATTTAATTTTTAAAATGCCTAAGCTCATTTTCATTACTGGCTTTTCGTTTGAAATCAATAAGCTTCCAAAAACAATTACGGAAATCTTGACTCATAAAGTAGTAAATTACTAAATTAATCATAGCATTAAACGCTATGGCCATCATAGTGGCCAGTTGTAATTCACGGTAAAGTATTCCGGTAGTTTCCGATATCGAAACGCTGATGATCCCAAAGCTATGACAGAAGAAAAGTGAGACCACTACCAATGAAAACATTTTCGTGGCTTTGATTTCTCCATGATGAGCATGTTGAGACTGGTGAGAATCTCTCGAGGACGAAATTAGACTTTCTCTGTTTCTAGTCCATTTAAATATCTAAAGAAATAAAATCGAAAATGGCTAATGGTTACTTTGCTTTCAATGAACTCTAATAAATTTGTATCATGTACTTACAAATTTGTACAAAAGTCCATGAAAAATCAACAACAATGGCAGTGGCAATACAAAATCGATGAAGATATGAAAGGGTCGCAGATATCTAAAGTAGACCTGACTTCCAAAAGTCGTCATCGCAAAGATATATGGATATCCGGATAGTCCTCCTCGGTTTCGAAATTTGTTAACGTTGTTTTCCATAATGACTGAATTCAGCCACCAGGGTATATTTATCAAAAGAATTCCAATCAGGACTACTCCGGTGATTATATTGGATCGACGAGAAGTCAGCCATGCCTTGGTTTGAGATGAGTAAACAACGACCAAGTATCTCTCCACTGTTACTAGCACCGTTATAAATACAGATCCCGTTCTGCCTAAACAGTCATACATTTATAATAATTATAATATTTTATTATTCAGCTCGTTATTAAATTCATAATACTGAATTTGTGAAATTCGTCGATATACCCAGTGAGTACAGTAAAAATGAAGTCCGGAATGCCAGTAAAGTAATGTTGCTTCTGCTGGTATTATCTTCGGGAATGAATTGAAAAAAATATTACTTGAATTCTATAATTATCTGATGTACGGATTGACTTTTCATATAATTTTGAATACCGATCATAATTTGAAGAAACACTGCAGTCAAAGTTGCAAAACAGCTAGCTACTAAATCAAACATGGCCAAGAGTATTAAAAGTTTATTCAGGGAACGTTCCGGGGAGATTTTTCGTAAAACCATCATGTTCACGACGTTCGAAATCAGTCCAAGTACACCAAGGAACGTGATGAGGACGCAAATAGTTAAACATACTGTAGGACCCTTGGTATTCCCACTTAGGAATCTAGTTGTAAGCGGACACCTATAAACTGTGGAGCTATCCATGGAAGTGTGAACTGTTACTCCAGTTCTGTTCTCTTCAAAAGCGTCAAGAAGGTAACATGTCCAGTATCCCAGTTGGATCGGCGCAACCGAGGAAGAGTTAATCAGCCTTATAGAAGGTTTCACGGTTTTCATTTTGAAACTGTTGTGCAATGAAACAATTTAACAGTAAAAGGAGCAAAAAAACTAGCCAATGCTTGACATGATTAAAATTATTTAATTCGTTTTGGGATAAAATTTTTCTTCCAAGGAAGTCAGTATACGGTTTTCTTTGAGTCACGAAAAATGATTACGTAATTTATTGATATAACCAATTATCAAGCCATATTAGCAATTCTAAAGTAAAGTCCAAGCAAGATGAGTAATGTGAGATTTACCAAACCGCAACTGCGGAGCAGTATGTACAAATAGAACAGAACAGAAGGAATGAGCATTAATTACTAGTTGAATGTTGCGTTTAAGACTATTTTGTTAAAAATATAAAATATTTTATTGTGTTAGAGTATATACACATACAGTATACATTTTAAAAAGGAATTATACATCCTGGAATATTGTTTCTCACTGACGCCTATTATTCCGCTCGATAACCGCATTAGATGATTCTCCATCTCCACTCGTCTGGGTTCCCGGACCATTTGAGCCAGCGTTTGGAACATACTTCCTTCCAGTAAACTTGCCAGTGGTGGTAAACACAAGTCGGCGTATCTCTTCTTTAAACGCTTTCCCGAAACCGATGTATACCAGGAAGTTAACTGCTGCACTCAGCGTGACCGATAAAATTTGCATGAGCATCAACTCCCGATGAACCACTCCAGAGTATTGAGCAAAAAAGACAAGGACGCAGGAAACCGTGTGACAGGACAGAAGGATCAATACCACAACGGAGAACATTTTGGCCGCATTAATTTCACTTTTCTGTCTGCTGGATAAGGCTTGTCTGTTTTTGTTCCAGTTGTGAATCTGCATGAAAAAATAGTTAATTAGTTATAATTAATTAATGTTGATCAACTGTGATTGAATGGTTTTTCATAAAATTAGTAAATCATAACAGACGAAATATGTATCTCACCGATAAATATAGGAGTCCGTTGAATAGTAAGAGCAGCGGGAATGGGGCGACGTAATTCATGATCAATTGGTAATACCGTATTTTAGGATAAACATATCTTGAAAAGTCCGTCCCATTCAAGATGTAAGGAAAGTTTGCAAGACTCGTATATGGGGATAATTTAATGTAGGTATTTTTCTCAACGGTGCTGTTAAAAATCCATGGTAGATCAAGGAAGAAGGTTATGATTAGAGCAATCAGGACATACAACTTGGATTTCGTAGGAGTCAACCACGACTTGGATTTTATAGGGAAAGCGACCACCAAGTAGCGCTCAATTGTTACCAGGATTGTTATGTATATTGCCCCCGTTCTGCCTACAATTAAAATAATTACACTTCCCTTATAGTAAAACAGTTTACATTTAGATTACGATAAGCTTAAAAGCAAAAATTGTTTGTACCGTATGAGTAGAGAATATGCGAGTAGCGGAGCACGTAAAATGTGATTTCCCCGCGGTTAACATTTTCTGAAATTGTCAAAGTATTACAATTTATAACCAACAATAAGAGAGAGTTTAATTTAATTAATGAATTGTAGACTTTTTGTTGGATACGTACCCAAAATAATGAGGATCACTGTCGCAAACGTGACGGAAAAGAGGCAAGCCAACACCTCAAACATGGCCAGCATGATAAGCAAACATTTCAATGAAACTGACGAGCCCTTGAGCGTCTTCCGAAGTACTACCACATTCAATATATTTGACACAAATCCGAATATACCCACCAGGTAAATCAGTACACACAGTAAAATACACAACACATGGCCAGAGTATGAGTAGCCACCTGAATCACTTTCTGAAAGAAACCTCCCTTGTGATCTGCAATTAAATATCAGGTTTGGCTTTATTGTCGGATAATTCCCATCTTCAGAGTCGAGGAAAAAACAGGTCCAGAATTGCAACGGAATGGACTTGTTTGTTGCGTTAGACATGTTCCCGATCATGTTGAACTCGAGCGTGTTATTACAACAGGGTTAATTCAATTTATAACTTTAAAGATGTGGATCTACCTATGGTGTACAAAAACCATCATACATACTTATCACCGTAACTTTTACTTTCAGACTGACTTGCTTCCAGTATGCGCATCATTAGATAAGTCTTCGAATCTAATAATGAGCGTTATTCGTGTGGAGGAAGAGTTAAATTTTTCCTTCGCTTCAACAACAATGTTAAACTGATGGTAACTGATTTCAACTTACTGCTAATTCATATTGCATAGTTTATTCTAAGAAAAGGTGTCTCTTTATCTGTCCCCATAACCCAACCACATAAACCAGCAGACAACACTTAGCTAATTGTGAACTTATTATGGAATGCTATAAGTTTCCTCATATTCTGACGCCTCCTTGTTGCGTATTGTTTAGGAAATTATTTAGGATTGGATTGGAATCATTAGATTAGAGGGCATTCCCATTGGTCGTACAGAGTGTGTATTGTTGTTCGTCATTTCCCCGCATGCATATACCTACTTAACAATCTATTGCGATAATGTGGACATGCATGGGAAGCGTGGTCCACCGTTGCATGCTTTGAGCCTTTCAGCGTTTCTATGAACTGTGGTGTCATTTTCTTTCATAAAAATTATAACTTGATGGATCTGGTTCTAATGGGAAAAAGTATTTGTTTTGGCATGGCTTGTTTATTTAGTATTATTCACAAAAAAAAATCTTAATTTCCTGTAATGTATTTTAACCATTTAGGATATATGTCCTTTTTTTTATTAGTCCGACTAAAGTTCAATTATGATTGTTCTTGATAGTCACATCAATCTGGGACAATGTACAACCAAAAGTTATCCATACAAAAGTGCATGAAATTTTTCCAAAATAGGCTGTGGTTTGTCTGTCAACAAAACAATATGAAATCGGAAGCTTTACCGAGCAATACAAACGTTATTTTTGATTTGTCATAAAAAAATCTGTCATGCTTTTCTGCTTAAGAAATGAACCCAATGGAAATATGCAGGAGGGGAATGAAACCTATTTCTTAGGTATTTTAGGCCAGCGCACTTCTCACCTTGATTTACCTTATGTGCCTAACCGTTTCACTATACATCTGCATTAGTCCAGTCCAATCGATCCGAATATCCAGGCAACATGGAAGGAAAACATTGGACGTACCTGTAGCCTGTAGCGTTAGACCTCTACGGTTGCCGTTGTACGCTGATGATCTTGGTATGTATGAAGGAAATCGGATGAATGACACCGGTTGGTGTGCTAATGAGAGAAGTAAATGGGAAATTTTACTTCTCTCATGTGTGCTATTTGCTTTCAAATTTGATTACACTTTCATCTCCTCTTGAAGATAGAAATATAAAGCAGATCAAAAACCTGTCCAATTAAACTTTGTTTACCTTTTGCTTTCTGGCTCGTTAAATAACGTTCGTTTACCGTCTACCTCAAAACATTCCATTACATACTTATATTTATCACACCAAGTGCACAGTTAGCACACTTTGTTTGTGAATTTAAATTTCTAAAACAAAAATCCATTCCTTTTGGTGCTTCTAAAAATGGACTCTTCTGTGTCAACGGAAAACTACCAGTTGGATCTTCCCTATAAGCCATCTTCCGTTTCAGTGTACTGGAAAAAGATAACCATTCCTAAAGGTCTACCAGCGTTGCTAGAAACATTTGTGAGGGAAACTATACGAGATAATCCGGAGGATATTTACAAGTATCTCTCCGACCTCACCGAGTCCTTGCTGGGTAAGCGTTGATTTCCAATATTTTTATGTAATTTTATTATTGTATAAACTGCATCATTCACAATCAGATATTTACATTGCATCATGGCTACACTCATAAAATGTAAATCAATTCCCTTCCAATCCCATCTGCATTTTCTTTGAGAAACAGATTTAATTTTTTCGGGAAGTCTATCATGGTAAGTGCTGGTTTTGAATGCGGAAACTGACTAAGAAAATGTACATGACAGGAGCAGCTGGGAAATCACTTTAATTTGTTTTCAGAGAGCCCACTTATAATTTTTTTTCTTTTTCCTAACCTACGATAAAGCTGCATAGGATAATGACGTCAAACGACATTACCTACATATCTTTTCATTAAATGAATTGAAACTGTTTTTTTACCTTCCATATTTATGGGCTCCCGTTGCTCCCAGTATCATTATCGCATCCCTACGTTTTATACGTTGATGTTTACAAAATATGCCTTTTTCTCTGTGGGGACGATGGTATTAGTGATGTGGGATGACGTAAAACCCACATCATTTCCTTACGTAGAAAGTTATAAGCTTTTTCCACATTTGCTTCTAAAATAATTGCCTCCAACTGATTGTGAATACATAAGCGTTGGTTGAACTTGGAGACTTTAGTAGAGTATGGATTTTGATGTGCTTAACTTTCTTTTAAAAACCATTAGCAAATGAGTACATTCACCGTATGGACTTGTGTCCTCTACGGCAAGGAATATTACATGGATGCTAACTTGAATTTCATACCTTATCAAGAGGTTCAGCAGCACCATGAATGGATCCGAAGGAGCGTTTGGTAGTTGAGAACAAATTTACTGTTAATAATGAAGGCTTGCATAATATTTTTAGCAAATGACCTTAATAATAATAGTTTTTTGACATGTCCTTCGTATTATTACCAATCAATTCCAAATTTCAATTTGGACCATCCATTAAATCAAGTAGTTTTACTTAAAAGTAGAATATTTTCTAGAGCTTCATCAAATTAAAGATATCACCGACAGAGTGTCAGGCACCAAGCCAGACTAGAAATAATCCTATATCTCTAGAAAGATGTAATCTCTCTCTCTCTCTCCGTTTGTGTACAGAATGTAGATGAGTGATTTTTGCTTCGCATGTAGCCTGCTATCTCGCCTCACTACTGCACTACAGACAGATTATATAGGCATATAGTTTAATATTAATTTGGAGATTTTAAAAATACTTCAAAAGCATCTTCAAATTGCCGATGCAAGTTTATATTCTCCGTTTGCCGTTATGTTTAAATCAGCTAGCTACACGCAACCTACAATACTAAAGAACATTACATGATAATCTCTGTAAAATCAAAACTCATGTTTGAGATTTCCTATTGATTTGATCAGTAATAATGCAACCATAATGCACTACGCTCAGCAAAATTGATCAACCATATCTCAAACTTATATTTTACTAGATAGCTTTCTACAGACGTAACAAACTACAACACGTTTTATTGTCTGCAAAGTAGCCTTTAAGAAATACAATATAATATGTTATGTACGTGTATGCATATTAGAATAATATATTATTGAATATATAGAATACGTCCTTGGTTTCCTCCGTCCATTTTTCCTCCTTGTGGAATGTCAAATAGTCAAACGAATGACGATAATAACAGTTCATTATGTCTCGGCATCCGCATGTAAGACAAATAGCAAATAATGCAGTTTTAAAATTTCTAAACTAGAAAAAAAAACATTTTATCTTCATGGCCATTCATGAAATGCTAGGCTCGCAGTCGCACACATGTCCATTCGTAAATCTTCACCCTATATATCGCCAGCCTTTTCAGCAGTTTTAAATACTTAACGGAGATGCATTTTACGAGGGCCACTGCCAAGAAAACTGAAGAGACTGCTCTGTGTACAGGATATTTTATTACGGTAGTAAAAAGTCAATATTGCATCATATGTAGATTCCTTCCTCTCTAATTCCTATTGGACTTGAAAATGTCGTTTTTTTCTCTGATGCAATGCAACATCCCTGCACTTTGACTGTCTTTGTTAAACCACGTAGATAATACATTACTACTGCCAACGTCTTGACTTAATTGTGATCTTGATGAGGATCATATGACTACATAGGGATCATGGTGGCGTGGCGTCATGCCTTCCAACTTATATGTTTACTTTTAAAATCTGTCCTCACTCAATATTATGTACATGTACATGTTCCAAAGACTAAGTAACCCGATTTCTCCGAGCTGCCAATCATCTGCCAAACGAAGGGAAACGGATCGTCAGCGTCATCATCACCACCACGAGTAATGTGTTGTAATGCAAAGGTATATTATGCCACCAGACCGGAATATATAATCGCACACCGCACCAATTTCAGTTCAGTATGTAATTCCATAAACTGCGCATCGCCATTCATTTTACTGGGGTTTCTCGAACTTCTCTAACAAAGAGTCAGTCATGTTCAAATTCAAAAAAAAAAAAATTAGTCTGAAATACCGACATGAAGGGATTCTTCTTATGTGAATCTATAGTTAATAGTTATGCATTCATATATTCCCTAGACATTAGTGCGATATTATGCAAAGTTTTAATCTAATAATCTAAAGTCCGCAGTAGTATAGTGGAAGCTATAATTTAACTAGACTATTCCCCTAGTCCTTCCTTTTTTCGCGAATGAAGGAAAACAAGGAAAAGTGCTGATGATAGTATCCTGCTCTATTCCGCTGATGATGATGATCCACATGTCTGTTTTCCTCTCGAACTGACTAATTGTGTACAATATAAGCATATAGCACTCAACGCTAACGTAGTTTTTCAAAAGATCTAGCCATGAGACTTACATGTATACATTTAAAAAAAAAATAATCCCTGTACGCAGCAGAAAATTTTTATGCGAGCGTGGCTCAGAGCGTATATGTTATGTACATAATACACTAACTACAAATATGAAGCAAAATCTAAACCAATGCCAAAAAAGCCACATTGCGTTTGCTTCTTTTCAACATTATTTTATTACCTTCAACGTAAAATCGACGACGTGAGGATAGCTGTGAAACTATACATTATCATTATATTAATAATATCCTTTTAAAAAAATTAATAAGCATATATAGCCATAGTTTAAAAATTACTAACAAGGGATGTACCTCAAGATATTTTGATAAAATGTCATGCTTTCACCGGGAATGTTTAGGTACCTATCTAGC
>JAQGAI010001731.1:0-13870 GCA_034696905.1 Lepidocyrtus violaceus
TCTCCTACCCTAATTCTTTAACGGGAGAGTGGGGTCACGTCGGAAAACAAAAATAGGAATGTGTTTTTTTTCTCTCTTTCACTTTCCTTACAGTATCCGTCCGTATATTAGATTGGGGGAAAAGTTAGGAGTATTTCATTTTATTACCGAAAAATACAAGTTACGGCGGGCTCGTAAAAACTGGACCAGCGGTGGTGGCGGAGGCAATGCCGATAGGAGAATGGAGCATGTGAGGGAAAGGAATTCTTTATCAAACTTTCTTGCTCTTTTTTTTACTTTGGCCTTGTACAGGTTCCTATATAATTCAAGTGAGTTGTCCTCACTTGATGATGATGGCGGTGATCACATTTCATGAAGGTAACGGTGCAACAACGGTAGTGATGGCGGTCCTTCCATTATTACTTCTCCGAAACAACCATTGTCCGTTTTCACCACCGGTCCCTGATGACTAAAAGTCGTATAAAAAAGTATATAAGAATCACATCCAGTTTTCTGAGCCACTATTACTTTCTTTACTGCATCACAAGTACATACAGGACTGGGCTGCTCGTGCAATGCTAAAAATGCTCCTTCATAAATTAGTTTAACTCCCAAGAAGGTAAAGTCAATAGCAGGGAAAGCAATAAGTAAACGAAATCACTCTGGGATTCAGCGAAAAAGAATGAACAACATAAAAAGAAAGGGAAAGAGAGAAAAACCGACAAACTATTGTGCTAATGGACCACGACAAAGTTTACGATACTTTCACAACGAGACATGCCTATGTTGCGGATCACTGAGCAACTTTCATTGCTAATTCGAACATGAAAATGAAACCGAGAGAGGCATGAAGATGAAAAGGAAAGAAGAAAAGGGGAAGGGAAGAATAAACTACTTTTCACCTACGCCGAAGGCAACATCATTAAGATTTCAATGTCTCGTCCGCATTCTCAGAATCACTCGTACGAAGAAGAGTGTATGTAAGGCAGATCCCACTTTAGCAAGGTAATCTCTGAAAGAGGGCACCGACAATGTCGACTATCCGATTGTCGCTGACGGTAGTTGGATTTTTAATTCTGTCTAAATATATTAAGTACACTAACTACATAAGAAAAAATCTTTTGCTTTGCTGTACTTGGTTTTCATAAATTTTCAGTGTTCTGCTGCTGATTTAATATTTTTCTATACAAGGCAAGTGGACAGTCTCAAATATTTTTTGGTTTATCCAAAACCACTTTGGCAAGACCGGAGCCGACTGGATTGATCTCACTCATCGTCAGCTCAATTTTCCAATCAAGCCCGTTCAATCGCATACGTCAATATCAAATGCCTACTGTTGATTTGGATACTTTTGTCTACCAAGTGGAAAATTATTTACCTGTCTGTAATTCCAACCTGAGTAGATCCTCATTTTTTTACCATATTACGCAGTAGTTGTTTTTTTTTTTATGAAAAGACTATATCAACCCAGCTGATTACTTACGTGATTCCCGAGAAAACTGAAGGCTAAAATATTGTTGTTAAGTAGGGAGGTACGGATTTTCTAAGAAGAAAAAAAAACCTAAAGTACTTAAAGAGAGAGACAGTGGAGAGGAAAAGTATGATATGATAAAATGGGCTAATACCATTTACCAGTATCTAATCATCATCTTTAAATATTATACAGACAGACACAAATAAGTATAATTCGTTCGTAATAAAGGGGCCAACATGAATATGAATAGATATTAAAAAGAGAGAGTTTCACCGAGAGAAAAAAAATAGTCAAGGTATATCGGTAAAGTAGATTTTCATGTTGGCGCAATCAACCAGTTCCCGTATCGCATCTCTGAGAGTTTCTCCCTTCTTCATTCCATCCCATTCCTTGGTAGCATTTTATTCGGTAGTCCGTATTAAGGACGGGAAATGCAATAATATCATTCCTTATTATTACCTCTGCTCTCTGGCTGCCTTCCTCTCTGCTTGTATGCCTCCCTGTTTTTTTTACACATCTCATTGTACTTTCAGTTTCAAGCACAAGCAAGTCTACATGTTTGTGTTGAGTTGAGGTTTGAGAAAAATGGACATAATTAGATCCTGCTGTAATGGTTTGTGGTCGTGCTTCCTCCTCCTGCTCCTCGTCCTATAGTTCATTCCAGTTATCCAGCCATATACTTAGGTAAACTGGGACTGTCACGAAGAAAGAAATGGCCCTGTTTGCATTTACTACGTACGTAATATAATTATAGCTGTAGTAAGCGTAGCCATATCTAAATAGTATTTTTGCTCCTTATTTCCCCTTCTCATTGTTTGATAACCTACATAGATGAATACATAATTATAGGCTTAGTCTACTACTCTAATAGGAGGAGAGCGTTTTGCTGCAGATCGACATGACATGAGTATGTATTTCCATTTTAAAATGGAGTGGAGAGGATTCCCAGCGAAAGGGGAAAAGGATGTGATAGAATACCAGAGATTTAGCGGAGAGCTCATTCCTTTTCCCTGCATTCTTGAATTGAAAGGGATCCTGGTTGATGCTGATGATGATAGTGACATAGGTATATGGACATCTCATGGAAGACTCAACTGCTTGGAATTAAAGGCAATATAAAAAGGTTATAAAAAGGGAAACAGTTACAAATACATACGTAGGCAATAGGCATCCTCCACCACACCAAAGTAGCAGTCAGAAGAGTCCCATTAACTGCGTGAGATCCGAAAACCGGATTTCTCTCATTTCATCCAATTTCCTATATGGCCCCTCATCCACCACACTCCTCGTCTTTCTCTTGATAATAGTTTGCTTTCCTATGTGGGACAGTAATTGACCTCACACGACTCACACGCATAATCAAATAAACCACTCGGAGGGGGAAGGAAGGAGGGAGGGTGAGCTATTGTGTGAACATGAGCAAACTGTTATTTGTTTTTCTCCACTTACACATTCAACAGAAGAGGAGAGCTTAGTAAGTATAGTTGTTTTTTTTCTTATTGCTCCTGCACTGGAGTACTTATTATTAGGGAGACCAAATTGCTTTCCGTAATGGTAGTCTCATGTACGTACTCCTTGAAAAATGCATTTAAAGTGGAGCAACTGGAGTCTCTACACTTACGAAAACTGTTTAATCGCATTAAGATACGGGAATGATATGATGGTGGGGAGGGAAAACATAATTTAATTTTTAAAAATTATAATGGGCAAAGGAGCAAATTATATTTCCATAACTGGATCTCATTACTGCAATTTGATAAGTTCATGGGAAGAGAGGTATTTTTACACAGGAAAAAATGTTTACCTAGTTGCGTTATGTAAATTATTTTATAATATACCAAACGAGAAGTTTTTTACGCTCGTTAACAATATCTGTGTTGCGTTCAATTATTCTGGGGCAATGTGAAACTTTTGAACTGGTTTAGAATCTGTTTGTTCGAATTATTTTATGTTCCCTCTTATCTTTTTTATAAGAAGTATTTTGGAATGATATAACAGTTGAAATCAAATCAAAATGAAATTATAAATATTTATCAGTCCATCATGTATTACGTCACACACTACCCACTCATCATCACGTTTTTTCCTCGTATCGTGTCACGAACCGTCTCTGTGCTTTTAATAACTTACATAACATACTTGGTTCAATCAACTAGCCCTCTTCATAACTGCATGTCTGGGAAGTTTGCTTCATGCCATGTCCTTCATTACTCCTCCAGCAGCACTGCTCCCAGTCTAGGAACTAGCCTCAATCCATCATGAATTGATTGCATTGATTATTTCTGTTACCTATGTAGGTTACCCAATATTAATATTGCAAGCAAGGGGCAACATAACAGCCCAATATCTACGTGATTGATCATCTCTAATCTCAGCTTGGGGGAGCAAATTAGATTTGTGGTCCGATGCAATGTCCGTCCACCATATCGATATATACGTAATACATACAGGAGCATTTTCATGAGCTGCGAGACTGCACTCGAGTCATTTGTGGCACGTCACACATAATAGTAACACTGCATTAAGCAAGCCATGCACCACTATAGTACATTAGTCCCCCCATTGTTTTCATTTTCAGGGAGAAGAAGGACGGGCGGTTGATCAAAACAGCTCACTCGATCAAATCACAAAATCTCAATATTCTCAACTCATCTCACCTCTCTACCCTGCGATGTGATATTATTATTGAAGGCTCCCCGTTGAATTAATGCAGTGAAAGGGGGCAAAAGCGCGGGGCTCACCAGGTTTTCCACAAACTTTTTAATTGAAATATCAATGGCACCTGTCAACGCCCATTGATGAGTCCATCCTCCCCTTTGTCATGCGGATCGTGATTAATGACTTGTGCTATAGTCAATACCAGGAACATGGTTGGAACATCGTCATCATCATCAGCAGAGAACATTGTATCCTATCAAAGATTTATTGCGAACAATTTCCCCCGATATAAGTGTTATTATGTAAGTTATGTAGCTATACCTCATCTTCTGCGAAATTATTAATAATAAACTGTGCCAAAAACTTTCTCCCGTCATATTTAGTTAGTGAAAGATCACATCAACACTGTCATAGTCATCGATGCATCACTGACTCAGCGTGATTTTTCCTCCTGATGTTCTACTTCCCAAACTATTTATGTACGATGATGATGATGGTGATGATGATGAAGAAGGGATCGCTTTCACTCTCTCATCTTTCTACTTTCTTCTTAACGTGATCAAACCAACAATTCCGGGTAGCCTGTTTGAAAAACTTTTTTCATCCAGTTACGAACCGACCGACCGACCATCTTAGCGACTCATTAATATCCCGGAGAACTTTAGCATTATCATCATCACATCATTGGTTCGTTGTGTAGTAGCTCCAAAAATTTATTAATTAATCTCAACTTTGCTTCCAGCAGGCAGGCCAGTAGCGAAACTTGTATCGGATCGTTTTCACCCTGTCACATCTTCACTGTACACATAATTTACTCATTCTCTTCCAGCATAATTATTCACCTTCTATAGTAGTAGGTTCAGGATAGGATCCATTGCATAAATGTGATGGAATGGGAGTTCGAGTTGGGATAAAAAAAGTCTCCCTTTTCATTTTATACCGTTAAGGAATTAGAGTAGAAAGATGGTTGCAGTGAAAAACTGCTCCAGAATGTGAAAGCGTACTCCACACGAGTCTTTTTTCCTCCTCTATTTTGGTGTCTGCAGCTGCTGTTTCTGATTGTTATTTATATTATCAAATCATTCATCATCATCATTCGTAATGAGTTTGCGGAATGCACATAACAAAAAATCCAAAGTTTGCTCGAAAAATGGATGGAAATTTTTCTCGTGAAATATCAAACAGAAAAATTTATCAGAAAAAATCATTTGGAGCCATCAGCTAAATAATGAAAGCAACATTTAATATATAAAAACACTGACGATTAGCTAAATAGACGTGCACTGAAAATTTTATCTAGACCAAATATAATTCATTCATTATTGCGCCCAAGCACATAGTCCTGCTAATTATAGCATTTAAGCGTATAAAAGTATAAAAATGTGATTAGCGAGTTGTATGCATGGAGCAGGAGAGGTTGATGATTTATGAAGTGTTCATTTCAGCACGTTTACTTGCTACTACTTGCAAGCAGTTTATTTTTGCACGCGGCCTCCATGCTGAAGACCGGGGCAGGAAAATGGTTTAAAAAATCAACGGAATCTTTGTTAATTTTCTCTCCGTTTAGAGCGTCATACTCTCCACCGCCACCTTCAGCCAGCAGTGTATTCATTTACATATTCCATGCACATTAGGCAGTTCCATTTCATCCAAGCTGCCGAAACAAAAAATGCGACAGTGTTTGGGACTCATCATTCATTTCGCTAACGTGCAGCCAATTTCATTTTCAGAGAGCACAAGGCAAGGTTACAGTTTTGAAGCCTAAATGAAACCAAGCTTGCGTAATATTTTTGTATGATGATGATAGAATGACTGCAAAAGTATCAAGCAGAGCTGCAGATTTTTGTTTTAAAAATGCAAAGTATGATGGTAGGTATATCCCAGTCATCATGAATCACTTTTTATAAATTGGTAATCTAAATTCAAGCCATCTTTCCGTTTAAGAAGATGCTAAATGACAATGGACAAATGAGCTGCGTACTAATGAATGTAACAAGAAGAAGCGCAAACCATGTCCCAAAATTATGTTGACATGTTTGGAGTGCAGGGAAGTATAACTGGGGGGATGCAAACTACCGTTGAATTTTTCAACAGCTTCAAATAACTCGCTTCATAACAACACCCATCCTATCGTTAGTTCACCCACCTTCATTTTAACTTCCTAAATCATTAGTTTAACTGTACTTTTCAGTGAAAAGGGTGTCATCTGAGGGTGTACATTTCTGAAAAGATTCGACACTTTCCTTTAACGTCAGCAGATGCTGTATGCATTGTTATACATGTTCGTAAATTTTACCTTCATCACTCAATTAACGTTTCAAATGAGCCATATTATATTACCCCGAGGAGTAAGCCATATCACAAGATTAAGATAAGCTACTCCTTGCTTTGTCCTGTTTACCATCAAGGGATGTAAATCTAAAACGAAGTCATCAGAAAATTATAATAATGTGCTTTGGTGACACCTCCTGCACTAAACAGGGTAGCAAAGAACCAAAAATAGAAACAAAATTGTGGCAGACAAGAGCGAGGAGAAAATGAAAACATGAGCTTGCAAAGTATAAACAATTCCGCATAGAAGATTGGATGGTTCTAGCATGAATAGATATTTTCTTTAAAGTTTTTTAAAATTTGTCTTCTTCACTCACCCTCCACACAATAAACATTAAATATATCAACAGCAACTGTAAACAGGGGAGTCTAGGTGTCCCCAACACAAAACTAAAAATATCGTTGCTCCATCCTAAAAACAAAATTGGAGAGCTGAGCGTACGTAGTAGACCATGTAAGGAGAAAATCACTGCGAGATTTTTTTTACTGCTTTTGTCACAACACGAGATATATTTACCATTTTTCCACAGAAAACACCAACCATCATACTACCTAATCGGATGATGAGGTGGATCATTATCATTATCCCACATTTTAAATTGTGGCTTCAGGAAAATTTCTACTTTTACTAGTGGATCATTTCATGGAATAGTTCGTTATTTCAATGACGTACTACACAGTACTCGGAAATGGTATACCTTAGCGTGAAGGAAGCCATCAGCAGAGTAACAAGGGACATGAAAAGGAAACCGCACCCATGTCATAATGCTCCAGACCTATACTTATGTAAACTAATGTAGTCATCTCTATTTAAATCCTACACGTCATAATCATAATTACAGTATCCCTGAAAGCGTATTTCAGGAGAGGACAAGCCAAATAATGCAGATTCTAGTTCGCAAAAAAAATTACTTACCGTCTTGTCCCCCAAATGTTTCACAACACATGGAAGGTACGCGGTCTGACCGACAAACACAGTTGTGTTGTACTTGACAGACTCAATATAGGGGCTGACCGTCAACTCAGTTGGATATCCGCCACTTCTGCTGTTCCCATCCGAGGAGTGAAGTTGATGATGACGAATTGGAGACTGTTGCTGCATGTCACCCCGATCCCGCTGCTGCTGTTGTTGATGTTGATGAAATGAAAAGCCTGTAATTACAATGGCAAAAAATAAACAATTTTTAAGTGTGAACAAATAAATAACGTTGTTGGGCTGGAGTTGGAGGAAGTGTATGAAAATCATTTGTACAGCGAGAGTGACAGGCGGTGGATGGGAAAGTTTATGTATTTATTATGCGATTTTTGGTTCAGATTCGTGAGTAAAGGTCGACATTACTGCTTACACGTGCTTCCAATGTCATAAAATGAATCAAAACATGGCCGAGGTTTTATGTATGTAATTATGTAGAAATGGAACCGAAAAGAAGGAATGGCGACGACGGAGGAAGTGTCAATTGTTTGTTATTACTATCCTTTTTGAGCAATTTAAACCAGCTAACAACTTGAAAGAATTTTTTTCGAAGGAATAATAAAATGCAATAAGTCCACAACACGAAACGAATCATGCAAAAGCAGAAGTGCCGGTACCCAAATCTCATGCCATGCCATTAAGTTCAAGGGAGACGGCCATTTACATGCAATTAAATCATAGATGCAATCTTTGTTCCGACGACAGGAAGACAGCAAAGGATGAGCTTTACAGACATGATGATCATAATTAATGCAGACATCATATTGGAACTACCCATTTGTCTTCTTCTTCCATATAAAGTCCTGTCATAATTAGTGCTGGAAAATTTCTAATTTACGACCCTTACATCCTATTCCATTTCATAACTGGACAGAATCATGCAAACGTTAAATGAAGTATGAGCGTGGATAATTCGTATTTTTATGGGAAACTTCTTCACATCGGGTCGTGACTAATGCTAAGTGCATTTCGTGGAGTTGATGTGAATGCGGTGGTGGCGGGTCGGTAGAAGAAAGTAATTTAAACATATGCAGCGCACTTGACACACAAAACAATCCGTATATCCGACGATTTTATTGCTTCTCCTTATGAATCTAAACTTTGTTGTAAGATTTTTTTATTTTGCCCTGTTGGAATAACTGAAGTTAATTATTGTATTGTCTAGTTAGGATGGATATTAATTTAGCAATTTGGGATGCTTTGATTTGATGGACATTTTATAATCCTTTGTAATCCGTTCTTTATGCAAATATTGTTTAGTTGAGTCAGATATGCAAAATAGGAAAGATGGATCAAAACACAAGCAAATCTAACTTATCTAATTTGCATAGATTTGCATGAGCGAGAGAAGTACTCTTTACTTGCTTCATTCTGCTGCCAACGGTCAACCCACGTTGAGCATACTGGATGATGGCCGGAAAACTAGGTTAAGCAAGCTTTCTACCGACATTCGGCGACGGATGGGTGGCCGCAAGGCCTGGTTCAAAGGTATTTGGTAATATGTTAGAAGTAACTATAACTTAATTACTAACTTAAATCATCGCAACGTTCGGTTGTGTACGCGCACAAATACAACCCAGCGTTGCGTAACCGGGTGGGAATACCGGAAAAAAAAATTCTTTTTGCTAATTTAACTGCAATTGACTTTCTATACTTGCTAATCAAATCAATCAATTTTGAACTGAAAACGTGCATCAAATAATACGAAATGTCTTTCATCGTATTTGATTCCATTTTTAAAAGTTTTGCTACCGCCATCCTCGCACCGCACGTCTCATTCATAAACAATAATTGTTAGATAAGACAATTATTGTCTTATCTAACAAGTTTACACGCATCCAAGTTGCATAATAACCAAAATGGTATGTTTTACGGCTGTCAGAAAAATCAAGTGGAAATCTGGAGATAATGATATTAAATATCATGGAGCAAACTTCCCTGTCCTCCTACCAAGTTACCCAGCCGAGAGCCGAGCCATTATTCCCTGCGGTTTTCATGCATGAATAATAAGATATCTAGGTAACTCTTTCAAAAAGCGTAGCAGCCAGACCTAGGGACTGTGTAGTAGAGGAGCCTTTTCTCATTACAACTTGTTTTTTATTTCAAACTTTGGAATACTTTTTTGTACAATAATTTTGATTTGCATATACATATGTATGGCCCAGTCATGAACTAGAACCACAAAACAGTTCCATTCGCCATTGCATTGCCAAACTTTGCCCTCCGAGCCTTACCTCTAACTAACGTACCTATTTTATACTTTCAATGGAACTGGAAAACTACTTCCTCCAGTGACCTGGAAAATCAACGAGCGAGGAGGAAAAGACACAGGGACTGAAATCATAATGAACGACTCTTACACAAGCGTCACCAACATAAAGTCTCGCACTTGTACAGAGAGCAGGGCAACCCCACTGTAGCATCTCTGATCTCAGGATATTTATAACGAAGACTTTCTTTGATTCCTCCTCTACGAACACGTCCACAACAACACACCACCTATTTATATTTATTTAAGCGTACAGTGTAATGTATGTATCTACCTATATGTAACCAGTGTAAACATGTTTTCCCTGTTTACATCCATCCAACAACCTCCTTCCATGCGAAAAGTAATGCATACACAAAGGCCTCACATTCACATGGGCATGATATTATGATTTTGCATACACCTCTCCTCTCCTTTTCTGATAGAATTACATTCTCAAATTCTTGGATGGCTTGGCTGACTAAAAAGCATGTGTGCTGCGCTGTGATGCATGAATTTCCGGAAAACATGTCCCCTTCTCCAAGTCTCCTCAAGCTGACTACCGTTATAATGAGGAAAACTAAATAATATGCATGAATATGTGAACAAGTAGGAAGTGGAAGTACACACATTACAATATTCCCATATAATAATGTCATTCGCAATGATGTTGATCACGATTACGATGTTAATACCAGGAGGAGGAGGAATAGTCTCTTGTTACCCCTTTTAAAATTACATCTAATGTAAAAAGAATGTCATACACATACTTAGCGACAAATAGTAATATACACATATCCACCCACACGCTCTTACGGGAATGCTCTAAAAAACTACTACGTTGGATGGAACTTGTTACACCCCACCGCATATAACATACCCATACATACCTTATACCAATATACATGGTGGCTTCATCACGAACGACCACATACCCTTACTTAACCAAATCCCTTATTGCTCCTTTTCCCTCCCATGCATTACGTAAGTTAAGGCTTGTTCTGCTTGTTGTTTCTATTTACGAGCTTTTAATAAATCACATGAGTTTACACCAAGAGGAAGTTACGATGAGAATGGGAGAGAGTTGTGACATTGTCTGAAAAACTATTCCTTTGGGTCATATAAAGTAAGCGAGAAAGAAAGTTTCGCATTTCATGGTTCTCTCTCCTCGTTTTTGCATCCGTCTCGCTTTCTTCTTCCCCTCTTATACACATTGTTATTGTGTATAAAGGTAGGTAGGCATACACTATTATTCAAGTGCGTGTTGGAGGAGGAGTACATACTAAAGAAACGAGTGTATATAATTATTACAATATCCGGTGGAAAATTTTCTTGTGACCAACACCAAACGACACTGCTTCTTCTTCTTTCTATTTGGGCGAGAAGGCTCCCTTAAATCCTTTTCTTCTAGTCGACAACAAAGCGTATTACAAGCTTTTTATTAGTCGCGGATATGAAGGAAGGGAAGACGGGCTAGTAATAACTTTTATATTAGGATGATATACACAATCAGTACATGAGCTATTTTCTTGTCATCGTCATCTCCTCCATCCCCATCCTGGTTACTTACTTACATAGCTGTACATTTATCTTGTATATTGCTCCGCAGTAAAATTAGGGAAAGCCAAAACTACTTCCGTACCATATTCACAAACAAGTTGGGCGTGATTTATTTTCAGCGTTTCCCAAATTTATGTCTATTCCAGGCAGAGTTTCAGTGTGGAGTGTAGACTACTAAAAAGGAAATGGCCATGACGTTAGAGTGGGAAAAATTACGGAAAAATTATGCATAAATTATAACCATCTTCATTTCATTTACAAGTACACAAAGCTGCTGCTCGTATACTCAAGAAGAATTTAATGGGGGAGTTTATTGCGTAAATTGATAATAATGCGTTTGGATATTTACAACAAGGAACATAGTTTATTATACCGCCTAACCAATTGTGAAAAATTAGTGTTAATTTTATTTTACAGTCCAAAAAACACAAATAAAGAAACTAGTCCGTTTTTTCCCTTGCTACTTTATATTAATTCTCATGAAATGATGATCATGTTCCTCACTCAGCATCTTAAGGATTATGAGATGAGATATCATCATAAAATTAATTTATTCAAGAGGCAAGTAAAACTGTATAGATACAAACAAGAAGGTCGCTCGTTGTTGCAAGTTTATGTTATGTAATGGTGTCTCAGTTTCAGGGAATACGACACTCCGTTGCGGTTTTTGAGGTAACAAGACAGCCGTGACATAACTATCCCAAGAGATGACTTGTCTTCAGCTTCCTCCCTGAAATGCATCCTTGTTAACTTGTATCATATCCCCTTCCTGTTTACAATTCAATTCCAATCTACTTAATATGTGGAGTCTGTAATGTTAGCTAGCGCTATCCCAAAATTATTCCTGTTTGCGTGAATACGTGTTGTCTCCTCCGTGTTTTCATTCGTTTTTTTTGGAAACTTGTCCCATTCTCAACACTCCACATATCCCCCAAATGGTTGAGATTTAAATCAACTTCACAATCAGTTCCTGCTCATTGGAATGCAGTTGCACTCATGAGCAACAGAAGGAGACCACAAACCGTGATCTTCCATTTCAGCCACTCTCTCCGCCACCAAGAGAAAAACGCCACTGTATTTATCCATGAGTGCATTTAAAAGGAAAGGGATTTGACGTTTTAAGAGAAAAGGAGGAGGACGAAAGAGGATGGATGAGTGGACGATGCAAATTGCATATTCTGTGGTGAAGGAAGACGGTAAAAGAATCCGGAGCGAAAACATTTTCATGGTTGAACAGAGGTGAAGCGAAAGCAGCTCCTTCCTACAGACATAGAAAAAACATCCGAAAGAAGAACAACAGTGCGTGACGATAAAAGACGGGAAACTAGACGGTTTGGAGGAAGGAGATGATGATGATGACATAAAGAAAGCAATCCCGACCAGACTAGAAAATAATGGTCCTGTTCATGTTGGTTGCTGAAATTGTGAGGGATGTTATGGAAAGCTGTTCATGCATGAACTTCAACTTAACTCGGTTGAATTTTAAAGTAGAACAGGCCCACTGGCGACTTTGTCATTTGGAGGGAAACGGAACAATGAAAGTGTAACGTAACACCTACTTTTTTTGTAAAATATATTCGGATCACTGAAAAATGTTCTGGCTCATTCGGGATGCAGTTTTGGTGTCTGTTTTATTCCGGTTATATATGCACATACATAAGCAGAGAGAGTGATTCTCGAGACCCATTCCTGTCTAGTGGCTGTCTCTAGAAGACAAAGACAAATGCGATGAAACATCCAATGTGACACAATTTTGAAACTTTATTCAAGAATGACGGAGAGAGCACAACAATTCATGTGTCTTTAAAGAACAGAAACGCATGGTTTCTTAGAAAATAGTAATTTTTTAACTGAAGAATATTTTATGGAGGATTTTCTTGTAATTCAGTCAATTCAGGAAAAGGAAGAAATCAATTAGGCAAAATATTGAAAAACAAGACAATATTGAAATGGGATCAATCTATTTTGATCTTTCTCAAAAATAAGAAGTTCTTCCTAGCCATGCGAACAGAATATGACATGTCCGTACTCCGATGTTACCCTGGCCCGGCCAGTCCATGCGTAAAAGAAAGGACATGGTTGTCAGTTATGCAATACGTTTCGGAGGAGTAGCCCATCTCAGCGTTGACAGCTTTACTCGAGCCTTATCAGAAACGTAACCAAGCATTGGACGTTGACGGTAGAGAGATCGCCCCTTGTTATAACGCTGACGCACTATAACATCTTTTCTTTTAACTGAAATGAGAAAAGTTTTGCGTAAAATGCGAAGGATGAAAATGATAAGGAATAAATGCTTGAAGCTTTAGCATGCACATTGCAGAGTTAAAAATAAAAGGTGCTGATAAGAAACCCAACCGAGACAGACAAAAAGGAGACAGCAAGTTGCCCAAATTGATGCGATGATGAGACCAGGAGGAAGGAAAAGTAATATAATATAATATAATGCTATGGTGCAACCGAAGCACAGACGGCCGTAGTCACTTAAAGTTGCCGAGACGAAGACCGCCGATTGACCAATATTTTTCAAGTCCGATAATCCCTTTTTTGGACGAAGACCGCCGATTTGCATATTCTCTCTGAATATGCATATTTTAGTTATTGCCTTGATTGGAACAATGAGCACATTCTTTATTGTGTTTTCTTTTTT
>JAQGAI010001732.1:0-13867 GCA_034696905.1 Lepidocyrtus violaceus
TAACTTGTCATAGTACTACAACTGCATATGGCTAGTTGGCATGGGTAATGCTTTCTAGTCGCAAAACATATACTATGTTCCACGTATTTTGTGAAAGTTACTATTTGCATAGATATATACCTACGTATGCATTTTTGTCTTGATTTTATTCCAAGCTGAACTATTTTCAATTTACTATTAAATAGAAGATCGATCGCATTATAATTTATACGTTCCTGCTCAGCATCCCTGAACAAGGCATGATTTGTAATCTTCTGTAAAGGAACTTTTTACGTAAAAGCGTATTGGAATTTTAGGAATCTCAATGTTGAAAAAAATTGCGAGCGTTTAAAAAAATCTTATCATCGTGCAAAAGGTAGTGCATCCTTTCATTATTGTAAGCGAAAAGTTGAAGGTTGCTCTGGTACTGAATACGAGTTTCCCAATAATGACTGCAAATGTGAGAGGAATTTTTCCATGTTCCATGCAAAATTGCAAAGTAGATTTTTTCTATTCTAAAATTCTAAAGCAGAGGTGCGGCCGGCAGGAATAAATCTGAAATGGTCTTATACCTGCATACTATACCTGAAGTTGACAAATTGTCGTTAGTTGATAAAAGTTTATCAATAACATGTTCCATGGTTCACTGGTTACGTCATGCATGATTCAAATTCAATCATTACAAATTTGAGTCCATTCATGTGTTTCATAGAATCTATTGCTCGTATTAACAAAGAGAAGCTACATCCTACTCTAGGTCGAATTGGGGGGGACCAAAAGCACCCAAGGTTGGGTTGTGGAGTGGATGATGCGGTTGTGATTTCAATATTAACTTTTTTGTTTTAATTAGTTCGTCCAGCTATTCGATAAAACAGATTAGAATGGGCACGTTATGTACAAACTTAACCTAATGCTTCCGAACACCAAAATTTAGATACGGCTTTCCCTTTAAACTGAATTGATCACAGAATGGCTAGAGGTTCCGGGCGGACTTGAAGCGTTATACAATTAAAATAGATTTTGTGTTATGCCGTGTAATCCTTCATTGACAGTTGTCTGACAAATAACGAAATAGTGAAATTTTCTATGGATTAATAGTCTGTAAATGAATGTTTTACCTGACAACTTGAAGGTGTTGAATGTATGTAGTTGATGTATGTAAAACCAACACATTTTGAAAGGCCTCTTGTTTTCTAAAGCAACTTTACACACTACTTGCTTGTAATCCTCTTTTAACATGTAAGCACACGAGACACTGTTCCAGGGACAAAACGCAGCTTTCACCAACATCATATCTGTCATTTTAATGTCAGCTGAAGGGTAATATTCTGGGGAAATAATTTCCCAGGAGTATTAGCAACCTCACACTTAATGCGAAGTGTGGTCCCACGTCTCGCTGTATTTAAGTGAGAGGAAACAGCAGCACTTTTTCTACACATTTTTTAAAACCCAAGGACATACAAACTATTTGCTTTGTGTGGCAACCAGCCACAGGAGAAAAGTCACGTAGCTTGTTTACACATCCTTCGGATTGTAGAACTTCGCTTTCAGTTTACTAACTTTAGCTTACCCCTAGACACATAGCTTGTTAGAAAATCAAGTGGAAAGCGTTAAGAAAGCTTAGGAAGTTGGTCTTCCAGTTTTCCCTAGACAAGCACGTTTTGTGTAGGTATGGACGGGAAGATAAGTGAGTTAAAGTTATTTTTGTACTGAAGTATGAGTTGGAAATATGTTTGAAATTTATCGAAAAATAGTTGATGTTGTTATGTAAGATATTTCGAAAAGATTCAATTAATCGACAATCATGATTGTATAGCATTTGCTCGTGGGCGAGTATTTTCATCCTATCATTTGATATAGGAAACTATTTTATTTATGCTTACGTGGTTCCTTGTCATATAAATGTCTCACGCTGGATGAAACTTTTTATTGATGAGTGACAGATAAGGTTGAGGAGGTAGCAAGTGCCTACGCAGAAGTAACCAGGCAGATTTCTACATTCACATCGAATCTGTCCCTGTTTCTGACAATGAATTGTTCAGTCATGCGGACGGACATTCACCTTTTCCGTATGCATGAAATGATTCATATCACATCTTTGTTACATATATACCCAAACCTATTTTGAATGCTTTCACTCAGAAGACTAGAAGACATGGAAGAAATCATGTTTTCGACATTTATAACGAGAGAAAGTAATCCGTATCGTCAACAGGAACATCGTATGTTTGAGGAAGTCGAGTATGTGTAGTGGTATGTTAGATTTTGAACTGAAAGGAAAAAGCAAAACCTTATATCGTTTTTTGAAACGTGAATAACGTGATACATTGGCGTAAATATTCAAATGTGAGGATCGTGCCAAAAAAGTGTTTGTCTATTGTTGATTCTTAAAATCACCGGGTGATCGGGATCACTTTCCTTGACTGGTTACGATACTGCGGAGCAAAAGTTGTCAGTTTCCCGACTTTGAAGTATGGGTTTCATAGCCAACGAATCAAGTACTGCCACAGGATCGTATTGAAGAAAGATGAGAAGTGTATTAGCAAGAGAAACAGTATGGATGTGGATAAAGCCAAATTCTTTATAGGTAACTAAATACGAATAAATTGTTGTTCTTGACATCCTCAAGGAGAAAGTGTACTTAGCTTTTGTCATAAATGTAGTTACACGTATTATCTTACTAGGTATCTTTTCCTCTTCAATTTAAACTACTGAAACAGTCTTTCCCTCACGTTTTGTTCCACTGCCGTCTTCCCATTATTTTCCGGTGAAAATAAATTGTTTTCTCCTGTCATGTTATCTGTCGCAAGCTATTATTGCGAAACAAAACAATTTACAAGTGGAAACGACAGAAAAAAGATGGCTGCGTCAGAGACAACTGTCGCAAAGATATTAATAGGTTTTTGCTTTGTTATTGCTTCATTGCATTTCAAGGCGATACTGCAATGTTCGCATATGACAAAAAAAGGGAGAAAGTCATGTTTTAATAATAATCAAAGAAATTGGAAATGAGGCACCCATAGAATAGTCGAAGATAAGATAACATGTCTCTCATTGAGAAATATAGCGACTCATTTTAAAAAGACCGATAACTCCAGCTGAATGCGTGCTCTGATTAAAAGTTGTTTAAACAAACTTTAAAATTTAGTGGGTAAAGGGACACAAAAAAGTAGTTTCGTTACAAAAGAAGAACTAGAGGGTGGGAGAAAATTTCTACATGAAATTTTTTAATTAGCTATTGTAGCAACGTCTTCTGTCTGTCCATCTTTGACAGGAAGCCATTCATAATAGCCATTTGTTTTTGTTGTCGAACTACTTTGAAAGTGACAAAGAGAATTTGAAGGTCGTCCCTCAGCACATACCTAGGCAAACTTTTAATGAATTTGAATAATGGTAACCGCACATGTTTGCTTTCTCTTTGAGGTTTCTTGTTAGTTTCAAGTTTCTAATGTCTAGTGTGGACAGATAAATTATTAGATGTAGGTACATAATATGGACATAAATTGTGGGAACCTACGGCTATTTTCCTCAGTTCAAGGCTGAAACAATGAAGATAAATTCAAATTAGATATTGTGAATAGCACTATCCATTCTTATTCTTACAGCTTTCCAGACAGGTGTTTGATGTTGGCAGAGAACACATCCAGACTGCTATCCCGCTACTATTATTACAAACGTAACAACGTCAGCATCACGAAAATAGTGCTTGAAAGGAAGTCAAAGTGTCAAGCCTTTTTCTTTAAAAATGCATGGAAAGTGAAAGTAGCGCCGACACTTTCATATAATGTTGTTGTCACCCGCATCATCAACAACATGCAAAGCAAATATTCATTTTCTTAAAACGTAACATGAAACAAAACACGACGGTGGCTGAAGCTAAAGTCTAGTGTTTGGAGTGACTGACTTTTTTTATGACTACTTACTCCTGGTGGGATTTTTATGGCAATTTTTGAGTAGAGCCGTTGACAACAAGTTAGAGTGTGTTTTCGTTCCCGTAAAAACGGCACGTCTGTTCAATGTTCATAGTTCATAAACTGCAGCAAGCTCTTTAGAAAAACCTACACAAATTGCGTAATAAAAAGCAGCCACGGTTTATTTAGGCAAATATGCTCTTTTCAGCTAATGGAAGGGTGGGTTGTATCATCCTAAAGTACTGCAGCGCCAGAGCCATTTTTAGGAATCTGTTGATGGGCAAATGAATGGTTTAAGTAGCATCCCAATCCCATCCCAACCTAGCGATTGGAGGGAATGAGAATATTAAAATATTTATTTTTGTCACAAATGTAAAACCTATTTATATTTATTTTTCTTCGCTCAAAAAACAAACCATTATTGAGCAAACATTTTTATTTTAGTAATCCAATAGTAAAACAGGATTTATAAAAATGTTTTCGTTGATGACATTTTGCAGGTTAATGTTTCTCGGGAAAGAGAAAGCGTCACTGTACTGTACAGTTTGTTTTGACTGGCCTGACTACTGACACTGACACAGACATGTTGCATAGGTTAGGCAGGCCTGTTACTGGCAGATAAATGAAGGAGAAAATGGTACAAGCTCTTTAGTCAACACATAACGGCTGGCATTGAGAAGCTCTGGGGTTTGATTAGCAGTTTTATCCCTTCAACAAGTGATTTATGATAATGTGGTGGCCGGAGAAAACGACTCACGTCTTGGCAAGGAGGTGCATGTAGGAGGACAAGACATAAAAGGTTGTTGCTTAGTCGAATGTCGTGGTCTTATTTTTCTCAATTTTAGCTTATAGTGAAATGGAAGGAAAAGGAATGTATTGATTCTGGTCCATGTCCTTTTCCAATGTTGTTAAATCCAATGTTTATTTGCCTCTTACATACATATTAATGAGGGGGTAAGGGTGGCGGTTTAAAGTGCCTTTTGAAGGCACATTTCGAAAAGAGACAATGAAATTATTGCCTTCCAGTTAGGAATATATAATTTTAAGACAAAAGTAGATCAAGAATTCATGTGTGTATGTGACGTTTGCGGGGAACGCCTAGATATGACCCTGATGTAAAAAATAAAAATAAAATTAACAATGTTTTTTGTTACAGATTGTCGTGTTTCACGTGGATGTGGGTCCCTTCGTGGAAGAGTTTTCCCAGTGCGTCACATACGGCACGTATACCGCGGAGTGGCAGGAGCATCTCTATGCCACCTTCACCATTCTATTTATGTTCATCATTCCACTCATCATTCTCGCTACCACATACCTCCTCACGGTTTGTACTCTTCAACGTAAGTTAACTTTTTTTGTATTTTGACTGCCTAGCCCAAGTGTTACAAACGGAACTATTGATATTAACGTCAACGATGATGATGTAAAGCCAAGGTTTTTTATTTGACAATATGAATGAGTTTCGTCTTTTGCCAGATAAGATTTCATTCTGAAACTAAAAATGTTTCATTTCCGGAGGAAAGAGAAAATAAACCAAAAATGCTAGCTTTTCTTTGAAAATTTTAATTGTTTTATAACAAAGGAACCCTCCAAAGATTTATGTTCCCCATTCCCATCCATAGTGTAGTGTCTTACTTTGTTTGGTCCTATTATTCTCGAATAATTGGGTTTAGAAATCGTTTCAATTCTTTTGTTTCCCTTTTTGTAACAAGATATTCAATTTGATTGAAATTTAATATTGAAGTCCCGGACCAAGTTTCCTAAGTTGCGGAAGTTTTCTTTGCCCTTTGTCTCCTACTCATTCTCGGAATAATAGTTTCAATCTAGTTGTAGTGAAAAGGACAGTAGAGCGACAGTCGTTTTGTGGAGCAGCTCGCTTACGCTGCTCAGTCGGAAGAATTTTGTAATTAGTTTTGTCTTCTCTGGCTTTCTCCTTTTGCGTTTTCTACAAGAGCTATAGGGGAAACCTCAAATGATAAGATAGCCCAAACCTCATTATGTGCATGTAAGCTCAAACACAGGCTGTATAAGTTGACTTGAGTCCTTGACTTTCTGGAAGAATGCATTTGGCTCCATAGTTTGGTAGCAGAATTTGTGTGGGCCTGGATGGTCGTGGCAGCAGTTTATTCTGCTGAACAAATATTAAGAAGCTAGCGTTAGGTCAGGATAAACATTGGAAATGGAATCGATGATCCGAAAAATTAGCTGGAATTATTACATCACTCACGCTAATGAGCTCATTGAAGCGAAAATGCCCTAATGAAGCTATAGAATGAAGAGGGCAAGTGGAAGAACAAAGATTAATTAGAAGTGAGTGTATAGGGACACCTTCTTGACTCTCCTCCCTTGCCTTGCGGATAATGCAATAAGCTGGAATGGTGGATGGAATAAAGTAAGATTTGATGAGCTATTTGTTTTTAACTTGATATTGTGTTACTTTCGCAGGTAACGAAGAAATATTGGATCACTCGGGCTCGTTTAGGACGCTGATCGATCCAAACCGTCGGAAGCTGATTCGGAGGGCGAAGATGAAGAGTCTGCGAATTTCGGTGGCCATTGTCACCACCTTCATCATTTGCTGGACGCCCTACTACGTCATGATGATCACTGTACTGTTCTTCATTCCAAACAGACACGTAAGCATTTGTTTATTGTTATCTCGCTAAACTTACTTTATATTGCGTCAGCTACTGGGAAGAGGATAATGTGATCATTGAAAGGAATGATGTGATAAGAGAAAGTCTTTACATTCATATATACATTCCGTCCAATGACTCATATTGCTATTCAAAAACTTCTTCCCGTAAACGCTGGTAATATGCTGAAAACTGGAAATTCATACCATTTTCAAATTAAATCAGGCAACAAAACAGTTCCAAGTAATGTTTATTGCTGAACCATTTCTGCAATTATTCCGAACTATGGATTCTTCCAACGTTATGTTAGCAATTGTGAGAGGTCAAGTAGCTCATATCATATCAAATCGTTTAAGGCCATATTTTACCTTTCCCAGCAGTTGTTAGTCATAAAGTTATGCTATGCCAAGATATGTTTGAAAATAGTTCTTGAAACGAATGAATGAGTTTGAGTTATGCTGTAATTAAAGATTAGTAGAGTGTGAATAATTCACTTAAATTCCAGAAGTATGGTGTATCATTCATATTGCGTAGGCACTTGTATTTATTTTGTTATTCTCTTTTCTTCTACAGCAAATTCTGAGTGACGACATGCAATCCGGCATCTTCTTCTTCGGCATGTCCAATAGTTTATTCAACCCATTAATTTATGGAATTTTCCATCTGTGGAAGCCCAGAAGGAAGGAGCTTCAAAGGTAAAACATTATTTTCCTAAAGAATAAAAGTTAACTAACAACAAAGGAACATGATTGGGTTTTCGACAATTGTAATTAATATTTTTCCACAAAAATACAATCAACAAAGTGTATAAAGTTACGATAAACACGTGGAACGAAAATGGTTATCTAAATGCGCGAAACAAAATGAGAAAGATATTGTATTGTATCGGATAAATAATGTAAAAACATGTCACACGGTTATTTTTTCATAAAGGCTGCTGCTAAATTGTAGATTTAGCGAAGAAAGCACACCATTTCTTTTTCTAATATTTTTGTAGATGGGAATGCGGTAGCCACGTGAGAAAGCGCTTTTGAAATACGTAGTTTTTGTTAGCACTATGGGTTGTAGTAGTTTCTAGTTGGTTCAGTCAGAATCAGAATAGACATTTTCTAAAAATAACTTTTTAGTGTAAGGGTCGGTTAGTTTAGTTGAATGAACTTTTAATATGAAATTATGTATTCTTGACTTAATTAGAACAATAGCGAATAACTTAAATTAAACTTCCGATTTAAACATAGAAAATGTAGCGTAGAGCCTAAAATAGATAGTTTAAGTAAGCACTGATGCTTTCACCATCATATTCACCACTAATATTTATTATTTCTCATTTCCAGAAATTATTTGTAGTTCTAATTTATTTATAGTAATTTTATTAAATTGCTTTTTTGATGACTCCCCGGTCAAAGTTTTATAATTGCGGGTAGTACTTATATGCGAACATAATTAGTTAAGTATATCATTATTATTGTTTTGCGCAAAAATGAGCACGGTATGAGGGCACGACTTGGGTTGAGGACCCGACCACCTCGATGAAAACAACCTTGGTAATTTTGTAAGCAATTCGCGATAAAGGAGAGCCAGCAGGTGGAGGATACGGGTAACGGGTAAAAAGAGCTTCCTAATTCTAAAGCGGATGTGATTTTCATCGCCCTTAGTAAATGGAGGTCATTGCGAAAGGAAGCTCCAAGCTGCTTAAACATTAACAGCTTATTTTTAGACTTAAACTATAATTTTTTATTTATTTCACTTAGTCCAGCTTATTTTTATTTCAGTTTGCCCCATATTTTGTGACATTGTTTTTACAGAGGGATATCTAGCAGACGCACACTACTCACTAATCTCAGTTTCGAGCGACGTCGCTCCTCAGGTGGGACTATTATGAATGGCTCTATTGCTAATAATAACAGGCTGGGGAATACGAACTCGACAATGACAGGGAAGCACGGCTCCCTTCTCAACACCACTCATTCCAATGGCGGTGGAGGCACGATCTCAAAGGGTACTGGAGACGGTGGGGGCACCATAAAGAAGCATACATTCGACGAGAACAATCATCATCACCATCACCACTTGAATGTGATGCCGAGCGGGGTGGTTGGAGTGCAGCAACTCCTTTCCGGGACGGACCCGCAGCTCCAGAGCTCCACAGCCAGCAGTGTGTGCATCTGCAGTAATAAGAATGGTAATGGGGCCATGATGGAGGATAACGTGTAGGTCACACACAAACAAAACTCAAAACTCTCTCTCTCGCGCTCTTACTCTCCCATCGCCAATCTTTTATTAGAACTCAGTCTCTTTTAGAATAAAGCCTCTTACGGTAAAAATCAACTTTCAACTTTCATCTCTCTATTTTCTCTATTCTACTCTTTCTAACTAGTCATTGTTTAAAGCAGATATTGTTGTAGGATATTCAGAACTATTCATATTCCACTTGTTATTATATTATTCTAAAAAAACATCGTTTTCAATGAATTATTACAAATTCATCTCTAGCCAATTTAATGTATGTTTCTTTCATTTCAGCATCATTTGAATTTGGTAGTATTAATGATGCACTTGAATATATGTGTTTCCATTGCACTGCACAGTTCCAAGCTCCAAAGTGAAAATCTGTGTTTTCCGAATTCATGCAGTTCCCTTTCCATTTTAATGAACTTCCTTTGTGCTCGTCTATCTGTCTCTTATCAGTATGTCAACTGTCAACTTTCTCTAGTTTTTTTTATCGTTCCTTTCATTTTCACTTATCTGAGCATGTGGATGAGAGCTCGTTAGTGTTCCCTTGTACTTTTACTTTTCGTAGTTGAGGTAGCGTAGCATTCTTTTTATATCCTCGTGTCCCTCTCTCCTGTATGGTATGTACTCATTATATTCTTGATCTGATTACGTTTTTAGGTTGAATGCTAGCACAAATGTTGGAGCTGTCGTAACTACTGCAACTGCTGCCGTTCTCATGAACAACTAGGGAAGAAACTTTAGGGGAAAGTGAAGACAAAGAATAGGGCAGACAGTGAAAGTCTCCTCTTTCAGCGTCAACAAGGAGTAAGGGATGGAGTAAAATCTCATCAGCACATCATCAACATCATTCTTTTCCAAAGACTTGATTAGTTAAATGCATAATAAGGTACATACTACTTAGGCACTAGGAAACTGTTAGGCTATCTGTGTGACTATAATAATCTCCAGTATCCATTCGGAGAAAATAGAGACAACAAAAAAATTCCAGGAAGAATTAATCTTATATCGTATGTCAATGGTGGGTTAAGGATATACACATACTCTAATGTTAATGTTAAGCTTTTGTAAAGGTTGGCTGTTTCCAAAATCGAATTACAGATAATTGTTATTTCTATAATTAAAGTATGGTAACAGATGTAAACATTTGCATGCTTTTATACCATAGGCAGATTAAATGTAACTTCATGTAAAATCATGTTTGTGATATATGACTTGAGTCTCGAAAGCAGCTCATTTATACTATAGCTATTCTATTTAATTTGACAGAAAGGATTTATAGACTTGTAAATATCAATCCATTAGAGAGAAAATATTAGCACGTGATAGCTCTCATTTATCTGCAACACTATCTATACAGATTTGGTTTTTAATGATCTGACTCGATGTGAATTAACTCCCTCGGTGTTCCCACCAGCTCGTCACAAATGATGTCGTTAAATACTTAAATTGTAGAAACCTACAAAAAAAACGCTGACAAAATCGCAACGAAACTAAATGATCTGAAGATGAGTCGATTTTTCAAAGTTGCATAATTAAGTACTTATTAATCAAGGTATAGTCACTTGCCTAATAATATTATTCGAATATGTAATTTAATTTAGGACTAGACTACGTCCATATTATTATTTTGTAAAAGTATGGAGGGAAAAGCAAAAAAAAGTTAAGTCGAGTACTTTCACCGAACTACTTTATCTTTCCAATACCATATTACTACTATACCACCTCAATACTAGAAGTAGGTTTACAGAGAGGGTAACAATAACTAGGTAAGTTCCTATTTTCCTGCAATCCAAACTTACAAAATGTGGACATATAAATAAAAACACCCGCGGGACTTTTTCATGACGCTTAGAGAAAAGGTAATTTTGATGTTGTTTACTATTCACAGATATTTCAAGTTACTTTAACTTTGCGTTATCTGATAAGCAAACTTTTTTGTACCCCCAACACGTGAATATTATAATTCCTGTAATCTTCTAGTCAATCTGTTCGTAGCGTTTAGGGAAACACAAAGTTGATACATATGTTATGATTCTACCAAAATCCCTCACCGAGTATATGTTTATGAAATGAATTATACAATACCTCTTTAAGATGTTGTTATATGAATATCGAGATGAAATACTCCAGAAATAGCTTTTGTCATTCCTTTCCAATTTCTCATCTTGTGTCATTCAGGAAATGATAAACAGCGTTAGATAAAATAATACTTTAGTTTGGGGTGTAACCTCCTAAGCGCTTTTGGTGCTAATTTATTGTTGACTAGTGATACTTTATATTATATTGTTGTTTTTGGAAGAGGAAAATTGCCTCGAAGGTAGGGCAGAGCCTTTTGTTGTTACTACAAAATTGCGTTTGTTTTGTTGCTTGATGTAGTACCATTTCACTGTTATGTTATGTTTGTAAAAATGGAATTTAGATTATTAAATAATACGATTGTTGACGATCACATTTCGTGATATAAGTAAATACAGTTCGTAAGTGGAAAGGAACCAAAAAGCTGGAAGAGAAAACGTTTTATCCTTTTGTAGTACAAATGCTGAAAAATTACCAAACCAAAATGATTTATGTTTCAAAAATACCTGTGTAACGTAATAACTATTTTTAGGTACGTATATATAAAATCAATGATGTTGAAGATAAGGAGTTTTTGGATAATTAAAGTAATTACCTATTTAGCTTTGTACTTGTCATATACGCTGGAGTAGTGAAGGAAGCGTATGAACCAACAAACGAGTTTCTTTTACCTGAATCTTAGCTGTAAGAAATAATGATTAAAAAAACAGTAATTTTTTGTAAACTGAAATAATACGAGTTAGAAATAAATGTTCTTTGATGGAATGTTATTGTAGGAGAACAAATATCTAACATCAATGAATTTATACGGTACACATACATTAATTAGCAAATAAAGAATATATATATATTTTTAAGAGGAAAACTTACTATTACAAAAGTAGGATTTTTAGGGTAGATGGTAATATACGTGGTAGCTGTACAAATATATAGTATAATATAATATAATCATATTTAAGAAAATCAAAAAAGTTGGATCAAAAAGGGTATCACAAAACACAGGATCTGCTAGATTACATAAATACCTATGCATATGTAATGTACTTATTATGCATCTTTGTTGTATTACGTAGTTTATTTGCTAATAAAGAAGATTTTAAAAATTCATTCTCCGAATGTGCGTACTGTTGTGTATATTGCATTGAAGGAAGCCCAAAAAGTATATATATGTTCATGACATGATGATGACAGAGTAGCCTTGAAGAATTTTTCATATCCATACTACACTTTTTTTAGCTACCCCACAAATACATCGGCACTACCTGGGATAAAGTTTAACCGTGTTCTGCCGACGTTTTGTCAGTTTAATTTTAATTTGTATTTTCGAATTTTCCATTGGTATTGACGTGCCGTGAGATTTTTCTAGAGCTCCTCTCGATTTACTCAAGAAATGTGTTTACCTGTCTCATCAAATAGATTGCGAAGCTTCTCTAAAAGTCAGCTCGATTTTGAAGGATTTGCTTTTCCCCTTTCGGGAAATGGAAACACAAACTCGTTGGTGATGGTGATTGTGATGATGATGCATCATCCTCGGCATCACTTGTGATGATGGCATATTTGGTTTCCTCTTCTTGCAAATCTCTTATGATCTTTCCCTTCCTTCATGTCTACATCTATTTCCAATAAATTCCTCTTATCCGGAATGGTTATTCAGTGGTGGCAGGTCGACTCTTATATTTCAGACGGTGAAAGTCAATGTCTTGGCTTCATTTCATGTCATGCATACATTTCATAATGCATACCTCGTCAACTTAGATTCAAACTGATAATTGAACCGTCTGCGAATTTTGATCAAGGATACTCCACTCGTCGGGAAGGATCTGCTTTTCAATCATTTTTATCGCCATTTCATCTTCCACTATTTTTCTCATCTTCAACCAATCCCCCTTGATGCATTTTATCTAGTTGTCGGACGTGACGTGTTCCCTTCAACCAAATTACCTTGACCTGATTTGTTACGATAAAAAAGCAAATACATACATACTTGGCAGATTGTTGCAGCTACCGGGATTGCGTAAAGGCATCAATGGAAAATTGTAACTGAATTACACAGTAATTTCAACTCCTTTAGATGGACTATAACTGCCAACTGCTACTGGTAATCAGAATAGACTCATTTCCTATACTAGCAGGTAATTGTCTAAATAACAATAACCTACATATTATCAGCTATGTCCATTTTAAATTTTAATACCTGCAAAGGGTGATGCCATCATAACTTGTGCTTTCCTACTCTTGAATAAAAAATATAAAAAAAGGTTATGAACTAAACATTTCGTGAGTTTAATTAAGCCCGTACATGTAAATGCACTAGACACTGCTCCACCATCTGTACATATGAAAGCTGTAGAAAGTAGATTGAAAGAACTTTTCCCACGCTTTCAATAATAATTTATTCCACCAGCTGTTGTAAGAATGTCTTAATTAGGTTTCTCATCTTCATTCAAATCTTCATTCTGAAACGTGTTATTTCTAGGTATTATGGCGGATGTTAAGAAAAAAATGGAAAAATTAGATTAGCACAGATAAACTATGTCAGTTATTGAATTTTGAAATGAAGAACTCCGTAAGCTTTTCCTTTGTTTTGCATAGTTTGAAGAAAGTACTTTTTCTTCTGAAGGGAGAATTTTTGCTAAATTATGATTGTGGAAGAGCTAAACTATTCATAAAGAACGTAGACTGGAGCAGCCACTTGGATAATCGTGAATTCTTCAAAGCTTAATGTGTGTCTGTGAATTTACTTTAGCGAAGTTTTTCCTTGTTATGAATTTTCTGCAAGAAAACTTTTCCTCTTCATTAGGCATATTCTGGTTCATCAGCATCAGCAACGTTCGACTTTTACTTTAGGGTGAAAGCACTTTGTAAAATTAGCTTCGTACTTTCTTTGAAATTTTTCACAGTGAGAATCTGTCATGAATAAATCCTAAATAGGTAGTTTTTATATTTTATATACTTTTTTTTTGCAAACTATAAACTACCAAAGTACAGTTTAAAAAGAATAACAAAAGGAAAGTCGGGGTGAATTGAGAT
>JAQGAI010001733.1:0-13866 GCA_034696905.1 Lepidocyrtus violaceus
AAATTAAGAAGTTGCTACAGGTTAGTGAATTACAAATTAGTATTGGAATAAACACAAATTGGCCAGATAATTGTCGAAACTGAACATGGCGGTTTTTGAAAATGATTGATGATTTTTTTATTAATCATTTATATTGATTCATAATATTTGATATTGATATCCAATTTACAGGACAAAACTAGGACAGTAAAGTCACGAATTGCTCCCGAAACTCCCGAATCTGCTCCCGTTTATGTGTGGAAAACTGAAAGAAAACGATGATCTATGAACGGTCTAGCAATAGTTAAAAAGTATTCCTGTGTGACTTGTGTATTAGTGGTATGGATGAGTTGTGTTTCTTCTACGATATACAAACAGTTTCTGTCATTTGAAATTCTCTGTACAAAAGATCTTAGTAATGACAATTACTAAGATCTTTTCTCTGTACTAAATGTTATATTTTGTATCGCTACATAAAATTTGTTCGTTTGTAAAATGTGCGGATTAAATAAGTATTTTCTTATTAAATTAAAGTTTTTGACTGATTCTTTTGAAATTTTTGTCTTTTTTCTTCTATGAGTAGTTAATTAAAAATTACATTTGTATTGCTTACCGTATTGTCATACGTATTATTAAACGATGCCACAATACCGGATATGACAAAGAAAATTAGGTAGGTCAGTCCATAATTAGATAGGAAGTCAAGTAAGCCCTTTGTGTATACGATTTGCTGCTTCCCGACAAGATGGATGGGTAGACGATGCGATGTTAGCAACATCGCTCGATGGCATGAGCGTCTGAAAACTGATTGATTGAATGATGATATTTTTTTTTCTAATAATAAAATTTTTACTAATACTTTTATGCTTTTATAGCTTAAAATGAAGGCAAAATGAATTTTAGTTGAAATGATTAAAATATAATTTGATCATCCGACAGCTGCTTTTATTCTCTCAAACCTGTATACACATTTATGTAACAATATAATTAGTTATTTATAGTTTTGTAGTTTACTCTTACGTTAAAAAAAGAAACAGTACAAATTTTGTATTTGACAATTGACAATACCGAGTTTGCCGTTGTTGAGTTTGAGTGGATCAGAACGAGTTCCGAAATATACCTTTTTGGAGACATTCATATAAAACTCTCTGCCTGCAGAGAGCTCCATAGGATAACGATAAATTACTTTATATTTTACCCTTTTTTATTTTGTATCAAACAAGTATTATGCACTATGACTAGTTCAGTGTTCCTCTTCCTAGAAAATATTTTTGCTTACTACTAATTTCGCAGGTATGCTAACATACATTTCTTCAAGCTGAGATTGTTCGTTGACTGATTTCTTGTTCTGGCTATGGACTAGAATAAAAAGCATTAATTTTATTGGAGCACCTTTAAACTTCCAGTTTTGTAGTTAAATTAATTACATGTTATCCACCTTTACGTTTACATTCTAGAAATGACATGACACGGTGAACGCAGAGTTACGAGCATCTATGCCTAATTACGATAAATTATCCTCGCACTTATCTTACGCTGCGCTGTAGAAGTAATCTCCCAACTGGATCTAGTATTATTTCCAATAACAAAAGATATTTGTATTTATATTCGTTTCTCGTTTCAGTTCGATTTTTGATTTCGTACAATCTCAGTACATCTCATATCAAGTTGCCACTTAAAAAGAGAAAAGTTTCTGTAAATCCCTTCGCTAACATGAAGTTTTAATCCTACGTAATTCTTTTAGTACGTTTCTTGACTAATACTTTTTGTAATTCTCTAGAGGAGTATGATGATATTGATTATGATCATTAATTTTACTCTATCACAAACCTTCTACTGTTTTGGATCTTTTAAATACTACTGTTGGTCGTTACTTACCGGGCTGTTATGTTGTAATACGTTTAAAATAGTAAAATGATAAAAAGTCGAAGAGCTGAAGTTACACTCGAGTACTGATATATAATTTCATTTTCTTTACTTATCTAAAGTTGAACGTTCTGTCAGGCTCACGGCTTTGAATACAATAGGTTCTTATGTACAAGTAATTTATGTACATGGTAAATATATATTTTTTTTGAAAGTACGGATAATTACAAGTTGTTTTTTCCTCGAGCAATAAATTGCTTGCTTAACGTTTTGGAGTTTATTTGACTTCAAAACGCCTGATATTTTGCCTGTTGTGGACAAGCAGAATTTACTCCCGTTAGTGTTTACTGAACGTGCCGCTGCACGCCAGAGGACTTCTGGGCTTCCGACTTGGGCTAGCCGTTGGAGTGGAAGAAGCACTGGAAGATCCAAAAATAGTTGTAAGACCTTTGCCCCCGGGATGTTTACCCACGTTGTTGTTTTTCTGTTGGAGTGTAGGGGAGGAAGACGTGGCTGTCGGTGTTGCTGCGCTCGAAGAGTTACTACTGCTGGTGGTCAAGTGCCCGAAAAAACTCCGGCATGGAGAAAATAGGGGAATGGATATGGAGGAGAATCCACCCAGCTTGGGACTGCTCGGGACGGAAGAGCAAGACCTGCCTGAATTGGAAGAGGAGCCTAGAATACTAAAACGTCGAGTGCCTTTTGGCGTCCCATGCAAATGGGAGTGAACGCCTTTGGTCCCCCGGGTGGAACTACTGACTTCCGGTGGCGGTGGAGGCTGTTGATTATACTGATGGTAGTCTTTAGAATGCGAGGATTTTAATACTGATGTCCCACTGCTTACAGTAGACGATGTGGAGCCCCCAGCCCCAGCGATGGTGCCGCAAATGCTTGTGCTGCTGCCATAAGTATGAATTCCAGAGGAGCTTGTGCTCGCAGGCATTTCAGATGACTCAGTGCTTAGGGAAAGTTGCTCCAGCGAGTTGAAAAATTTCGGACTTGGGGGAGAGCCAGACTCTGATTGACTGCTGGATTTTTTCCTTATCCGGAAACCACGTCGCTTCACTTGAGGTTCTGGGAGTAATAAAACAAAATTAAGTATGCAATTTTGCTGCGGTAAACAATGATAAACATAGCCATTTATTTATGTACTTATTATTACCTGGAGAAGGGAAGTAGAAAAGTTGACCCATTTTGCATTCGTAGAGCATGTAGTCTTTGCAGTATTTATGGGCGTTTACTCCACAGTTACGGCATTTGTAGCCTTGTTTAATGATACCCCAGAGCTATGCAACATTCAAAAAATACAAAATAAAACATGTGAATCAAGGTCAGGACATAAGTAATCATAAACTTAAAGAAATATGTGTTGTGTACACGGTGAAATTAGTGAAAAAATCTGTATCTGAAAAAAATCGCTGCTTGTGTTGCTTCAACGGAAAATTTCAGAATATATTACAACAAAAGGTGAAATACGAATCTCTAAAGGGTGAAATATATTTTAGGTTTGCCAATGCATTCTCCCGCTTTACTTTTCCTCTTTTGTAAATCTTTATTAAAAGGAATCTTTCTTCACATTTGAAGAAGCAACCCCATTAAAGGAATATTTCTAATACGTGTGGTTAGGAGATCCTTCCTCCTATCTATCTGCCATCCAACTTAAAATCATTCCCTTGATCATCCTCCAAAATATATTGTTTGGAGAAAGGCCACGAAATGTTTCTTTATGATTGCCACACACGCTTTTCCTTTTCCCATTTTTCCACGGGGGCATTTCCTCTTTTTCTTTACATTCCAATTTTCCAAAAAAAACCCAATCAATTCTCGATTTCTTCTTGTTTGGAGCTGCGGTCTAAAACATGATATTTTACTCGTTGGCCAAATTTTCTTTTGTAATAATAATAAACTACCTACGCAAGTTTTGTACAAATTCTTTCACTTTCCATTATTACGTCCAAGATGATCATTATCATTACAGAAAATAGGCCCACCTCATTTCTATAATTTTTCTATGGTAGGAGTATGAGATCCTGGTGGGTTAGGTCAAATCAAAACGTTTTTTTTTTTTTCAAACAGGGAAAGTTTTTTTTACTCTTTCCCTTACTCTACTGAGGAGGTTCTTGGAAAAAAGGAGAAAGCAATTTTTTATCGATTTCCCAGTCCATTAACTTTGACTTTTATGAGGGGACATTGCTTTATTTATTAGCTATAGCTTTTCTCAGAATGACTGTAACCATTTTACTCCCAGGAAAGAGGTTTCAAAAACGGGAGAGAAAAAATCGAATCAAGTGAGTGGGAATTAATGGTGGAACGATTTCCAGCCATTAAAATTGGATTGAAGAAGTGGAGAGAAAAAGTGTTACGGTTTCGCCTTGAAAGCTATTTTGAGAATTTAGTCTGAATTTGATATTTAACACAAACATGCATTCGAGGAGGAGCGTCAATTTCCACCTCCGGACTCCACGGACTATTTTGTTAATTAAGTTTCCCATTACATCGTATGTATATACGTATCAGTATCGAATCGAGGGAGGTTATGGATGACGACGGCCTTCGCAGTCTAATACCCACTATCTAATATTTGTTTCTATGTATTGCTATTTTTAGCCATCGGGTCATTCAAAAGTTTGATTTTTCTACACTTATGTATTCCACTTACCAAACCGGAGCAATGGATACAAAATGTTGGTTTGAAATATGTTTGCTCATGGAAGTTATGGCTAGCCCCGGCATTCTTCCTGTTCCGGAGATATCGTTCCAACTCCAACTTGCTGATCATCCCATCCCTGAAGAAAGTGACCAAGCAAAGAAAGAACACAGTTGGTTAAATTAGGCACACTAAAATATATCGCTTCCGTATGAATATAGGTTAAAAGTGTAATTCTAATTTCCGACATGTGAGGTAAGTAGAAACCCAAATAAATTCATCTTATTCTGTCAGAGCACAAAAGAACCAGGAACTAATTTTTTCCTCCTCCAGAAGAACTCGTTCAAATATATTTAATTTCTTGACAACTAATTTCCGCCAGCGTGTAATAAGCAGACTAAAAGTCTAAACCGAACTTTTCCTATTTGAGTGACAGACATGGGTTTACTCTTAAGGAAGGGGAAGCGGGAGCTTGTAAAAACCGATGCATCTACCTATTTTCATCCAGCACGAAGAAAGCATCAATTGCCGGGAAGTTGTTGGACAAGGCTTGGAACTCATCTCGGCTGATGAATCCATCACGGTTACTGTCATAATTCCGGAACACGGCATCCACCATGGCTTGTACTTGTTTCTCATAACTTCCGTTGGCGTTGTCCTGCTGGCCGGGACCCCTTGTTGGTGATATCTACAACGGGACATAACATAGTACATGATCAACATACTGTTAAGTTACTAAATCTACTTTCTCTCCTCATCGATCAGTCAAAAATGATGGAACAGGGAAAGTTAAATTGGTTTTAAGGGCAAGAAGCCCTCTTAAAATTACTTTCACTCTTTTACAACTCCCCAAGCTTATAATTCTTTTCATGACAATCTAGTTAAAACAGAACAACTTACCGAATTGGAAGCTCTGGGTTCCCTGGAAAGTGAAAGCTCATAGATCTCATCCTCCGAGTAGTTGAAATCCAGTGAAAGCTGCGGGAAACAAACAACAAGCAATGGTTTTAATTTTGTTTGCTAACTAAAATTCACTCAATTTTTTATAATGAAAAAAGTTTAGCTTGCCAATTTACAAACTAATTCAGTTTGTTTGTAAATGTAATTTTGACTTTTAAACACATAAAGTGGACCACCTACATACATTTTAAGTAATTTATCATGATGGAAATGAACTGATTGATGCTTATCCCCAAGTCAAAATTCGTTTTTTATATTTTGTTTGCCATAATAATGTAATAAATACATGTTCCATTTATGATTTTGATTATGAATAGCAAAAACCTCTGGTGCCCCTTCATCGGAAAAAAAAAGATTTTTCTGTGGGGGTGGCCACGTGCGATGCATTTTCTCTTTGGGGGCACATCCCCCACCGTGACTTTGAGTACTACGCCAAAATTCTTAAATTGTCTATAAAATACCCATTAACAGCAAAAAAAATAACATTCCTATTGGGTTTCCGTTTCAGCGGGGGAGCTTCCTTTCTTCCAAACAGAACATACCTAGCTATAAGTCTTGTTTGGCAAGTAAATCAGGATCTCGGATCCTATTTGTACCTAGACCTGTCCTACTCCACTTGCTACATCATCATCATCACTGTCTAATTATATTAGATAATAAAATACATTATTATGAGCCATTTCATCCATATATAATGAATTTGCACAATGGTGTCATCAAAAATCCACGCACCTGTCGGGGGACAAATATCATCTTTTCAAAAGCCCATCCAAAAGAAATCGCAAAATCAGCAAAAAAATCAAAAGCTTTCAAAGAATTTTTTAAAATTCAATTCCCATCCATCCTTATAAAAATGGTTGATTCAAAAGCGTATTTAAAACCAGGCTATGTGAAATACGGTACTTTTTTTGTTCTTTTAAAACGTAGAAGAGATTTGGAACAGCGGACCAAGCAAAGAATGAGGTACATGGTTTGGTATATTGGTTGCTCTTGATATTGGGAGACAGTGTATATCCCTATTTGAAAAAGATAAGGAAGCGTTATAAAACTTACCCACTTATATTATGTACGTCCGAGACTCTTCATTTCCTTTTCAAAGGAAATGAAAAGAAAATTGTTCGAGAAGGATCGACGTAGTAGCTCCATACCCATTTAAGACTTTATTATACCCTGATTATATGAAACCTGATGTCGATGTCATCTCAAATTATTGCTGATTTGCGAAAAAAAGGAACTGGATGACATGATGAAGATGAAGACGAATGAGGATGATTAAGAGCCTTTCACTAGAGTAAGCATTCTAAATCCTAATAAAATACGGTCCTCTCCCCTTTCACTTCACTTTCACGCTCCCTCTCTTCAAGTCTGCTCCTTCGTCGTTCTCGTCTGTTTCTTTCTGGAGGGCTCATTCTTCTCGTCTCAGCTTTCTCTGATGATGACTAAGGATAAAATTCTGGATTTTGGGGTGACATGAGACACTTCCTCAACTCGGCCATTTGCTACTTCCCATCGGTTAGAGCAAAATACAATATTTCGGCGAGTACACGTGAAAAACATGTCCTTTTTAATTATATCCACTCCACTGGAACATTTCGAAAGGGTATCTAAAAAATCAAACTGAAATGAACCGCACTGACCCATTTCTAATGGAGAGAGACAGCAGAACCTACGACGAAACCTGGTAGTCAGGCAAGTGCACGCATCAAAAACAGATGTATTGATTCCCTCACGTACGTACACACCTGTAATTAATGGTCACGGCTATGACTCTCCCCGACTATATTGGGGAAAGTGGACAGGTTTTATCCTCTGGAAAGATTTATGGAGATTGGATATTTAAGACGAAGACCATATATCTGGTGTGTGGATAGATTACTTCCACTTCAACGGAGGAAGATGTGTAGGTAGGTCGATGATGATCATGTTCATGGCAGGTGAGTATAAAAAAGCGTATGAAAATTTGAACCCTGTTCTCCTATCATAGCTGAGTCCTATCATTTTACAACGGCAGATACCTTTTCCTGCTTCCCTTTTTTTCTACGTTTCTTTCTTTCCATCCTTCATGACTTTTAGTACAATTCTGAAAGGAAGGGAAATGGACTATCATTAGGCTACCGGAAGCAGAGGAATCAAAAGGTCCTTGTTTCCCTTTCGATTCACTTTTTGTTTATTTATAAGGGGAGCTCTCTCTCAAGTTTAGTAGGTAATAATATGCCCTATTATTAGGTAGGCATAAATGTGTTGAATTGAATTCATGAGTTGAACTGTTTCCGGCTGTGGAGTAAAATATTTATAATGAGCAATGTCATGTAAAGTCAACCCAACGATTTGAGTTCTGATTCAAAACCGTAGAGGACACGTAAATGTATGCATGATGTAAAGCAGAGGCAACTTTATTGTGATCAGATCACTTGGCCTTCTCATTTACTTTCTCCCTTTTCGTTTCATGTCACATTTTGACTTGAGGGTAGCTTTGCATATAACCAGGTATTAAGTCTGATATGTGACACCTCCATCAGTAAAATTAGATTTTTCTATAATAGGTACATATGTATGGTACAGTTATGGTAGATATAATATTATTATGTAATTAGTAACATAGTATGGATATACTAGGTTATGGAAGGACAAACTCAAAAGTGTAGATACATTTTTTATTTAGTTTACCTTGAGCGTATTCAGCAAGTCACCATTCGCCTCAGCTGGTGGCATTGACTTTTGGAGGTCTTGCAATTCCTTGAATATCAGATAGAGTTGAGTCATCTTCCGAAACTGAAAAAAGGTAGACGAGATTTATTGAGAAACTAATATATGTAACTCTTTTCACGCTTCCCCGAAAACTAACAGGTCCTGAGAGAATCCTCAAAGCAAATATATTATGGTATTTAGGTACATGTATCCTTTTTTCTTCCCATCCACCACCCAGAGAATAAACCGGAGAGAACTGGAGAGAATTCCAGCCTCAGCTTGAAATCTTTTAAGTACATAAGCTTAGGGCTAAACAATCTGGTTCTAGAGCTTTGGTATAAAACACAACAAGTACGAGATACATTCCTATATATGAAGAAAAAAGCAGCTCATACTAGCCAATTAATTATTCAATCAAAATGTTCTCAGCTTTCCCCTCCAAACTTTCTACTAAATTACAACGAGAAACAAATGGTGGAGGAAAGCAGCTAGTGAGAATCTTTTTTTATTGTCCACTCATGCATAATTCGGTTAGAAAGTCTTACGTGGACATATGTAAATCTGTAATGTATGTATGTATAAAGAAAGCACAAATTATTGCAGTGTGGACAGATCATTTCCTTTTGCAATCCTCCCATCTCCCTCCTCTGGTTTTGTGGCTAGTTATATTTCAATGCTGTACTTCCTAATTTATGTTAGTGTTGGCAAAAGGTAATAAAGTATTGAGTGTCACCAAAAACTCCAACTTACGTTAATCAACCCGTTCTCCACGTAGTCGGGAAGTGCGGTGTGGAGAGAAATGAGATCCTTGAGATGTACTCCACTGTAACAACAGAAAAACAAATTATGGTACATAAAAAAACCAATCCACACACAAGCCATACCTTATCATCACTATCACCACATCACTGGTGATTATAGTGATACTGAGCATTGATCTTGGTAAACAAATATATTATGTAACGAACACGCATACATTGCACGGGCTGTACGGGATACTCTTCCGATAATTTATTGCAGGGAATTTCATATCCTTTCCTAATTTTTTCCCTAGTTATATGGAGCTTCCATTACATTACATTACCCTCTGAAAGAATGAGAATTAAACAGGAAAAGACAAACAGCTCATTATTTTTTATTTTTTGCTCTATTTACACAAGAGAAAGCAAATACGGAGGGATGCAACTTTGTATCATGTCCCATATTGCCTATTTAGAATTGGAGAAAAAGTGTATATAATATGCTTTATGTATGTATCTTTGTTCCCATATATGTCACTTCATTTTCTCGGAATTACTTTACTCTCTCGTCTATAAACCCTTTTCGTTTTTATGACTTATGACCTTTTCCAACTACAAAATAAAACGTTCCTTATAATCAATCCGATTTCAACACAAACAGTTTGTAATAAGGAGGGGAAGTTCTGAAGAGACATTTTCCCTCTCCCTTTTTTACGTCAACAAGGAAAAGCTTATTTTAAAGAAAGGAACTGTCTCCTTGTTTGAAGCTGAAACATGGATTTGCTTTGTTTTCCCGTTCTACGCTACAGTCTATGGTTTACAAAGGTAGCAAAAAAAACAAGTCAACCATTTTTTCACTGACTATTTTCTTGTACATTTCCCCCATTTGTTGTTTACCTTTCTTTCTCTCTCTCTCTGGAAGTCTATGTATTGAGTATTGACTTTTATCTGGGATTGGACCAAGTGTGGTAAAAAAAAACTCCAAACATCAACAGAAGCAAAAGGGAAAAAAGTTCAAAGTATTTTTTCTGCTATTTTATCCTTCAGCTCAGTCAACTTCTGGTAAATATTACTTAAATGCCTTAGAAAACCGCCAGTGATGATGTCCCAACTTCAAATCCTTATTCCAATCTCCCTGGGTAGAAGAAACTGGGCAACAACAAAAATCCTAGCATTAAAGGTTGGAGGGGAAAGTCAATCCATTTTTGGTGCTTTCCCCATTTCGGTGAAATCCTACGGAGGACGCAACAACACACAGCTTCGTCCCACTTTCTTCCGTGGTGAGCTTCAATTTCACCCACCTTTTATTACCGTATTGGCAATGACTTTGGAGGAAAGTTTTTCATTTCCAATTCCAATCCGTTTCTTGTTTTTTTCTTTACCAATTTTCCTTTATATCATGATCATGGACATGGACGTTCATCATATCAAGTCACTGTACGATGAGGAAAGGTAACGTAATGAAATTGAAATCTTCAATTTGGAACATGCCAACTTCTGTCTATTTCGTTTTAACAAATTGTTTGTTTCATTTCCCCATTTTTTCATTTTCAAAACCAATTGGAAAAACACAGGAATGCAAATAGTGTTATGTTGTAAGTAATAATAACAAATAGCACGGGAATATTTGATGGAAAGAGAAGGTCCCGAGCAATTTAGCGTTTTTGAAGGTGAAAGTATATATTTCATGGCAATCAATCAACTACATAAACAGAACATTTGAATTTAGACAAATAAATTCCATTTCTGGGATCATGCGTTACATTGAACACAATACAGTAGAATCGGAATAGACAAAGCTCTATTTAGACATAATTGCTTGTTCCCCTCCTCTTCCTCATTATTTGCCCAATCCTCCAATTTCCTGTTGTTTCAGCTCTGTAAGCTATATTTTTTCTAGCTCGTTATGTCAAAATATGATATTTCACACAGCATTTCTTTCCCTTGCTAAACCTAGTATTTTTTAAATCATACGCAGATGTAGCATGAAAGGAGAGAAAGGGCTTTCCAAGTTTGTCACATGAGAGGGACAAGACAAGACACAGGTGAAGGGGGAAAACAAACGAAACACGTCATGTTTTACATTCTGCTCGGGGACACATACATTGGATTGCGGTACACTCGGAGTTGCTAGTGATGGCGATGGTAATCATGTTCTGAGGCTTCCCTAATGATGATACAACACTGCCACTGGCAAGCGGAGTGCCAGTCATCATCATCCAGCCATTCATTTTGCAAATGAAGTAAGGAACTGATGTACGGAAATAAGTACGCGTACGCAGGGAATTGAGCGGAAGTCTCTTCTGGGAAAGCCAACAACATGTCAGTCAACTCAAAATTTGTTTCATGACACGCTCTAATTAAACAAGCAGAAAATGGATAATTATGATGTATTACACACGGATAAAAAGGTCAGAATGGGATAAAAATTAGCTTCCCTATATGACTTTCTGTTTTAACGAAATGTATTCGCTTGCCCTTGCTTTTTTGTTTTACGTACACGTTCCTCACCATATGGCTAATACATATTACTTTTCCAAGCAGAGAAAGTCGAATAACAAAAAAGAAAGCTTGAAGGAACATTAATAATACTACGATATGACTGAGGATTGACCACCGCAACTTTTTGACGGTCAACTGTAGATACTTAAATCCCAGCACAACACAACATCCTCCCTATCCCCATCGCTCAGAAGAATAAGAGAGTAAATCGAGTGTGAAATCGAGGCAAGCGAACAGGCTACTACTCCAGTTTGAGAAAGTATGAGGATGTACTTTCACTTCAATGGGTAGGTATGCACTGTTGTTGAGTCGTGAGAAAAATTGGACACTTGAGCAGTTTAAGAAAAGTACACAAAACGGTACTCCAGTTTTAAGGAGAGAAAAGTAGATTGAACGAGAATAGAAAATCTCTTTAAAAGTAAAACAGGGAGAAAGAATTTGAAAGCTGAAGTTTTAGTTTTTATAGTACTTAGGCCAGTTCTAAGTACAAAAAGGGAACACGTTTCCTCTCTACATACTTGATTTTAAGGGTGGGTTGTACACAGAAAATGGCATTTTTCTATCTTCCTTTCCCTGAAACAAATAACATGGATATAGGGAGACTGTTAAGAAAATATACTTACAGGATCGGGATCTTAAATCCTTTGCACTGGCTCAGCGCACGTCGATACTGTCGAAAATTACTGGATGAGGAGACAAGTGTGGTGAGCTCTGAAAGGACCTTCTTCTCCTCAGCTGGAACACATTCCATCGTCTTACTCAGCCTGGCTAAGGCACTGTGGCTTAAGCTTCCCACAACGCCCATCAAGGAATTGAAATTTTGAAGTTGGCGTAAATTCTGAAAGAAAAATAGAAAGAAAAAATTATTAGAATAAAATCAATCCAATCAAGGAAACGAAACAACCCGTGCAGCATCCATGTATCATCATGTTCATGCTCCCGTGCTTCCATTTCCCTCTACAAAAACATACCACCACTTTCACCACCGATATTACTTTCTCTCTTTTACTCCAAAAGTCTCAAAGGGATTCTATCTAACCGATAGATCGAATCAAGTTAAGGGAATGCCAAGGCTTGTGAGAAGTAGGAAAGGGAGTTGAGAAAAAAATAGGATGAGATTATTTGGAGAAGAAATACAAACTTGCCTGTTCTCAAAAAGGAAAGTCCTATCTTCGTATAGGTAAACTACAGATGCGAAAATCTGTATGGTATAATCTGTTTGAGAAATGAAAACATTTTTCTTCTTAGGTATATGCTTTCATTTTCTATCTTGTCAGCTTTCACCTGAGAATCCATCCCGGATTCAGCTTTCTTTTTTTTAAAGGTACTTACAATCTTCTTTCATTTTTTAACGGTTGCCATTTTGATAACGCTCATTTCGTAACGAGGAAAAAAACTAGAAGCCTTTCCACTTCCGAAAGAGTATCTTTAAAAATTGGATAAGGAGTAGGAATTGAGTAAAATGTGATGAATGGACGTATAACTATAAGCATAAGGGCACATGCACAGATAGATAGTTCTAGTATTTTATTTTTTCTTCCACTTTACACCTCAGTTCCCAGTTCACCGCTCTGAAAAATCTGATCTCCTTTTCCTCTCCAACCTGGCTTGCTGAAAATGAGAAACTTTCGTATTTTTTGCTTCTACAAATAAAAAACTTTTTTCTTTACAGAGCTCAAGAGGAAAATATTACGTAGTTCGAACGCTAACAAGTATGTGACGATGATGATGACGATGATGTTGCAACTCTTGTACATTTCCTCTTCAACGTTTAAAATGGCTTAATCAGATTTTTTGTTGATCGGGGACAAGGGAAAGCTCTCATTCTTCTTAAAAGTGTTACTATTATTAACCCCCTTTATATATGACGGAGGCGTGAGAAAACAAGTTGAACTTTTCATCTCGACTTTTTTCTTCTTTCATTGTAGGATCACATTTAGTAGTAGCCTCCTTTTAAACTTTCACTCTAGTCATAAACCGTCTATTTGAACTAGCGAAAGTTGGTTAGTTCTCTAAGAAGAGGAAAGGAATTAATTCTGACTCATACACAGAATCGGGAAGGGAGATAGAGTTTGACTTGTATGGTATGCTCTCATCACCACCTTCATCGGAAATTCTCATTAAGTTTTTTTTTTGCAATACAAATAGATATACGAGTACTGCCAGAAAACAGTATTGTTTGACTTGTTTGGGAACAATTTGAAAAATATCAACCCAAAAAGTCCCCAACCGTCTTTCCACCACACACTGAACAAACTAATTTGCTCTATCTGTTCGGCCTTTTACGCAGTACAACTAACTCAACCAGTTTCTAAAGGTAGAATCAAAACGGATTTCATTTGTCTTTACTTCAATCGTGCCTAATTGTTTTCATGATGAAAATGTTCGATAAAAATATTACATTTTTTTTGCTTCAGGGTTCTTTTAGTAGATTGTCATCATCAGCAACATACACTCAGAATCATATGAATCCTAACATCATAT
>JAQGAI010001734.1:0-13864 GCA_034696905.1 Lepidocyrtus violaceus
CTGCACTTCTCCTCCAAACCAACACCATAGCACTTTGTTTTTGTTTCATATCAGAAGAAAAAGAAATTTACAGAGCGTGAGACAAGTTCCTCAAAATAGCTACCTCATCATAAGATTAATTATTTCGTGTGAGGGTTCTTATAATTATGTATTTACTGTCTACACATTTATCAAGGCTTTATATGTATTATTTTTTTTACAAATACGAGAGGGAAAAAAATGCTTCACTTATTTTTTTTTTACGACGAATGTGTACAGTTACACTTACGTAGGTATATGAATTAGGATGAGTGCCTAGAAGAAAAAATAATATTGAACAAAGTTAGTTCTAAAAGGTAGCCATAAAAAAAGTTGAGTATTGTTATGCAAATAAAATAATGCCTGGGTAGCGCTGAGACTAAAGTATTAACAATGATACCTTTTTATTAGGTGAAGTGTGCTGTTACTTCAGTTAAGTAGTAGCCTTCAAAGTTAGTTTAGAAGGGATGTGTCTATATGTAATCATATTTCATACATAGCTCAATTTATAACTTCTCTCATAACTATTTCAACCTTGATACTTTGATAGACTGAACAGGGCTACAGATATAAAGTTTTTTTTATTAAACAGACAGTGGCAAAAACGCTGTAGCGTTAGCTCATTTTTTTAAAATGAAACCATGTCTGCGATAATCGCCAAGAAACCAAAAAACAAAATGGTTTCTCATTTTTTACCATGGAAAATTCAAAGTGGAGGAGAGAAAATATTTGGCAGGGTGTTGATTAGTTGCAGCCTGCCAGCCTGCAGAAATATATCTATTTTTTCAGTATTCATATTATAATAAAATTAGGTAATAAACATTATTACTAAGCTCTCTAATTAGTGCTACTGTATAACAAAGTAATAAAAGGAACTTTTTTTTTAATCCAACCTCATTCATAACATTTGAGCATAATTGAAAAACTAGAAACAGATTGCTTTTATTATGTTTAATAGGTAGTAATTACCTGTTGTAGCATGAGTTCTTGTACCTGCAATTTGCAATTTACTTGATCTTAAGTCATAGTCAGGTATTTTCACTTTGCTAATTGCTGAATAGGTATGGATTTTATTTGACTGCATTAATAATAATGAGCCAGGCGGCATGGAAAATTGAGACACATTCATTCAAATTCAAATGCTACTACTTTCAACCAAATTCATTTACTAGCTGACGAGTAGCACATGATTTATATTGCTTTTAAGATTGGGTTATCATCATTATCACATTTTAAGATCATCTCTCAAAAACATTAATGTTGTGTTGTAATTGAGAAAGTTAAATGGTGGCCCATGAAATTAAAACTGTTTAAAATGGTATTGGGTCCATTACTTTGTAGCAAGTAAAATGAGTGGAATTCCGAGCGATGTAGACTGTGATAGGGATACATATTTCCATTTCATAGGATCTACTTTTACTGCCGATAAATCCATATCTTATTACTCTGTTAAATAGTCCTTAAAACATTCAATTTCAATGACGTCTGCAATTAGATGCTCAACATAACATTAAAAGAAATAGTAATTTCTGATTACAATAATTAATCCCGACCCCTAGTTTCTTAAGCCAGTTTTACATCATAATAAATTTAGCTTACTTAACTTCACTTTACTATTTAACTTTCATTTAACCTAAACCACTTACTCCATACCTGAAACCGAGACTTTCTTTTGCAGGTTTACTTTACCTTTCACAAAATACTCTAAAACTAGATATTACGCGTAAACTGGCTTTGTATGAACTTTGTATGAGTTTTTTTTTCATCGGGATGCATGTTCGATTTAGTATGATTTCGCTTTGATTATTTGACGCAGTGAAATGAAACGCGATGCCACTTTTGCATCATAATTTTTTTTTCATCATTTCCATTTTACAGAGAATAATCCTCAAAACCTAGTGAATTTCAAGTTCCTTAATTACACAACTCGCTTTACAGGGTGCACTAGTTTGAGATCTAAAGTAATACATTCATTCATTCATTCAAAAATGACCGAGTGAGGAACGGACTGTTGAATCGTCTTTATGAAATAAATGTTTTATCCTAACCCAGATCCAAATACATAAAACAATAAGGCTTTGCCAAAATAGTTAATTCCGATCGTTGGATGAGAGTGCAAATCCCTTTTTCTGTTGCAATCTGGGAAATCAGCATCGATACAGTTTTTTTAAGGAAAAAGCTGAAATGGGTAAAAATGCTCATTACAAAATCAACGTCTTGTGTGTCATGCTGCAATAAATTGAAAAAAAAGTGAGTACAGTACATCTCTTTAGATATATATTTCTATTTATGGACTGTTTGCTCTAGATTCCACTTCTGCTTATTTTCTGTCCTTCGCCAATACAGTCACTGAAAACAAACAATTATTATGTGCAATGAAATGACAATAAATCAGGGTAGCCAAATACTATACTTCTCCATTAAGTTTGGACAGAGCCATTTGAGGGAGGGAAACACAGATCATTTCATTACGGTAATACAAAACTGCTACGTATAAACAATCCCCTCCCATTATACAATAAATGAGCATAATATTCATCTACCGTTCAGATTTCAGTGTGAGAATGGATATTGCAAAGCACCTTCAGATGAGGATTTAGAAAGAGACTTCCAATTATGTTTTGATGAATTCAGCCTCAGCCATGTCGCGCCATAACAAACACCCACCTCTTGATCATTACATGTATGAATTGAAATTAATGCTGCGATTTTACCCCCTTCATGTCATACCAAGAGGTAGGCAACCACCATTTTTTTATATGGGGAAGAAGAAAAAACTGATTTGCAGTTTGCAGCCGGAATCAAGTTGAATGCCAACTTGTTACACTTTCATGTCATTTTGAATGAGGTAATGTCTGCTTCATTGAAATCAAATCCTGCTATGCTATTATTAGCTCAGCTTATGTATGATGATCAACTGTCTTGATTCAATTTTTAAACAACTCCTCTGCTGTTCTGCAACTGTTAGTTTTGTTTATAATAACCAATTGTACATTATTATCTTGGAGTATGAGAAGTTAGAAATTTTTTAAAATAGTTTACGCGATCTATCGCTAACGAGCACATCACATATTGCTATCCATGTGACTCCTTTAATTTGCAAGTTGTAATATGTCAAGTAGTATGACACACCTTGACAAACCGATATTTTTACTGGGCTATCCTCAACGTCGAAATTTTTTCCAAAATATTTATTTGACCAAGTTCATTTAATTTTTTTCAGTTTAGTTTTATGGAATGTTTTTTTTAGTTGCACCGCCAAACAAACCACGTACATCGCAAAAGGGACGTAAAAAGTGCAAGCTAATACTTTCGTCTATTCTCCTGTCATACTCACGCTCAGTCAGTTTTCATCTGTAAAAAAATCATAAGAAACTACGAGGTTTATCCCCTTTGATGTTTTGACTTGAACAATGAAGACATCTGTAAAATACGCAATGGGAAACAGGGAGTTTTTGTAAATATTTGCATATATCCCTTATTTTTTTTGCAAGAAATAAATAGATTAATCCCCATAATAATAAAAACGACGGGAAAAGTTGTGAAAACCGACTAAATATGGGAATGAGGGATTCTCTGACTCTGACTAAAGCAGTTTGCTGTCATTTTATTGCAACGTACCCCATCATTAGATTGATGAAAATTATGACGATAAAGCTTCAGTTCCATCTTGGTAGCAACCATTTTTTACGAGTGTTTAAATGCATAATCATCATCATCATCATCATTACTGTAGTGGCAGTAATGAGCCACCGACAAACCTATTTGCAGTGAAACCACAAAGCAAAATGGCAGCTCGTTTAAGGCTGCAATTATCGAATGCCGTCTCATTCCTAAGTACTTTTCGATGGTAATAATAGCATGGAGTTGTTGATGGGAAGAGAAGGTGGCGATAATGATGATGACGGGGGAATGATGACTGGCTGTGCCAATTTTATGTTTGAATAATTTTTAAATGAGACAGTTTCTCTCAACCTGCTTAGTTATGCGATGCGGTTGTACCTTTAGTGGGACTTGTTGTGCGCCACTTAACTTACAATTCGTCGATGATGTTTAATTGTCAACTGTGTACTAAAAAATGCGATAATTTGAATTGATGGGGGAAAAATCGTCAACAGCATCGGACGTCGGTCGGTCAATAGCGAATACATAAACTAATTGTGCGGATTTACTCTTGTATCATCCATCTATTCTCTGTCATGGATGAATGAATGAACCGACTCGTTTTTTTCAATGAATCGAATGAATGAAGCATAAAGTTTTTGTTTCGTTGCGCATGTGAACTTCAAGCGTAAAATTCACACTTCGCACACGAAATAATTACACAATTTTCGATACAAAAATGGAGCTTTCGGCGGTGAAGTTTTTTGAAACTCATTGAAGTTTCGAGCAAATACCCTATACTGATGTTTTATCATGAAGCTGTTGGAATTTTACGTTACGTTATTAAAAACGTGAAAAATAAGCCTTGCACTTACTCTCATCAACATAATATTTGAAAGTAGAAGAACACATTCATTATAATGTTGTTTATCAATTAGCCACTCTACAATTAATAGATAATTATCTGGGATAGCCCCATGAGTTTTTGTTATAGATTGTCAAAACCGGGCTTGTTTTCAAAATTGGATACCAGTTAATGCTTTACACAGCCATTGTAGATATTCACAGATATTAATTACTAGTTACTTAGAATGATAGTTACACCATGTCATTGCATAGATTATCCATAACTCAATTGTCAGGTGTAAGCATCAATAAATCATTTTTTATTCCCCAGCTAGGATTTTTATTAGTAATTTCGATGGCATGATTTACAATTAGTGTGGGACAAGCATTATAATTACATGAGAGCTTAGGCTTAGTAATTTGCTTCCACTCCACACTTACCTACACTGCATTTTTTGCAGTTTGCTGCCACGAACGATGAAATATAAACAGATAAAAAATTGCTTGGGTCTTGGGTATAATTTAGTATTCAACTGTATAAAAAATTAATTAGTAGAGTAAGTACTTACTACGGCTAAGCGTAAAAGGCAGGATAAAACTGCATTAAAGTTTTGAAATTGGAGCAAGCTGGGGTGTTGCACTTGCATTTGATGCTTATCAAAAGTATGCAATGTTTGACAATGCCCCTTTTTAGAAATAAAGGTTTGGACATTGTGAAAGCTTCTTTCTGACGTCAGACAAAAAAGTCAAACTTTCGGATAACCGTAAAGTGTTTGCAGAGATTGCAATCATTTCCATTACTTTTAAGAAACACTAAAAATGCGTTCAATTTATTCATCCGAATTTGTCAGTTCCTCAAACAAGGCAGCAAAAAATGGTATTTTCGAAGTATGCTAACTGCCCTCGTGCCGTTTACTGCTGAAAGTCACTGTTGAAGTGAAATGTATACCAACAGACGAGTAGAATGGTAAAGTTTTTTTTACATGCCCACTTCATAAAATGCACGTTCCGTCAAACTTTCCAATTCTCGGCTGATTGTGAGTGGTGACCGACAATCACAGTCCCTCCAAATTTGGGGCTAGATACATAAAAACAAAATGGCAACCGGAGTACGAGTACTCCTGCCCAAGTCAGTAACTGCGAATATTCCTATCTACCAGTCAATAAAATAGGAGTTCTTCCCTTTCCATGACCATGAATAAGCAGATAAATCCTCCGAAATGTGGATTTAAATGGCAGTGCAACGCATCCATGCACGTATTCTTAAATTGGCTCTTCGAAACCGAATTTTATTAATTTACATTCAGCTTGGTTTTAGTATCCGTTAGAAATGCCATAAAATATTAATTTCTTAAAAAAAAACAGTATTCTGATAAGCTAGCAAATAATCTATTCATGGCCATGACTACAGTCCATCCATGACCATTGTCATTTGTCCCAGAAGGAGAAGAAAACGATCTTCACTGCCATTGTCATATTCCTCTCATTGTAAATTCTGCTATCCCCAATTTGGTTGACAATAACTTTTTTCCCCTTGCCATGCCGGAGGCAAACATGAACATAACAAACTAAATATAAAATCAAGATGAATAAGGTTATGAAAGTAGACAACCCCATGACGATGTTGACGTGAATGTGAAGGTGACAGTAGTAAAGTCCCGTCCCCTCTAATCTAAAATCAATGGATGCAGAAAGGAACCAACGGTCCTCCCTTATTTGCCCTGCCATATTAACAAGAACAGTTTCCTCCTTTATTCAAGCATTTAGAAAAGGGTGACAAAGGGTAAGGTGCAGGTGTACGGGATGGCAGTCAACTCCACGTCGTCATTCTCATCAACCCATTCCTTTTGGCTTCTCATCCTTTCATTTCTGCTCTCTTGTTTTGACATTACAAGTGCAATTATTGAAGATGTTACTTATGTGGGTACACATGTCGACGTAACCCTTCATTTATTTCATTTCCAAATAACCACACAGCAATAATGATAGAATCAGCCAGTCATTCATTTTGTCAGCTATAAGGAATGATGTAGTAAATACTTTTTTTTGTTGTGGCGGGGCGAAGATGAAAGCTGAAGAATTAAATGAGATGTTGAACTTTCATCTTTTAGTCAGCCCCATGGTCTGCTTGACAATTTCTGTGCAAAATTAACAGTACATAACTTATCATCATCAGTCGAGGAGGTGATAAACCATTGTATTTTCGTCACTCAAAAAGTGAATATTTTTGGTGCTTTATTAAAGCATGGCAGCCATGCCATTCATCATCTCACTCTCGGAACAGCAGAACAACGCGTAACGATGCACCCGGTCGTCACCAGCACTTGCGCAGAGACACAACCGGACATAAAAGACAGGCACCGTTTCATTGGAATGACACTGTCACCGTTACTACTTCCTACTAACAAAGGAATAAGAAGGGAGAAGAGCGTAAACTATCCATTTGTGTCTGTCAATCTCACTCACATCCTTTCTTTTTTATTCGTTTAAGCCCCACTACTACTAAAGTACAAATCGTCATGATTAAAAATTTGCAGCAAAAAAAATTTGTTGAGTTTTTATTTTCATTCACAGTTCTTATACTTGACTGCAGCAAAAACAGTGCAATGAAATAATAACGATGATTTTCAAAACAAGAAGAAGGTACATTCATTCACTTTTTATTGCTGCTGATCAGCACTAGAACTATCATTACATTATTAGGGGAAGTTAATTTAATTTGAAATGGTAAAAAAATGTATAAATTTTTAATAAGAGTAATAGCTTATTACTTTATCACAATGAATTGAGCGTGCAGAACCCTGTAATGAAATAATTCATACATTCCCTTCAATATCAGGGAGAATATTTAATATTTTCCTCGCCAAAATCATTGTTTGTTCGTTTTGGATCCAAATGATTTACAAACTCACTCAACTTTTTCGAAAAGGATATGAATGCAACAAGAACCCCACATATGTATTTAAGAAGAGGATGATGGCATAACTCTCAAAAAGGGAAGGAAGTAGGTAGTACAGATAGAAGCCACCTACCTCTCAAATTCACCGTCCACATTTTCATAGCGTCACTGCCTCATTAAAGTAGACTCTTTTACAGTTCAACTATTTTTTTTGGTAAGGTCATCTTCTTGTTAATTTTTTTTATTACTATTACGGATTACAGCATTACAATAATGAAACACTAATCTGACGGGGTGGAAAGAGAATGGAAACTTTTTTCTTGTGTTTAGCAGTGACGATTAAATTGAACAACGACGGTTAAAGTGAAAAGTACATTATTTAAGTGCGATTAGTGGATTTCTCTCAAACATGCAGAAAATCAGAACTGAAGGGGTTACCTTTACCCTATAATTCGAGTTGATCCTTTAGCAAAAAAAGAAGAAGAAGAAATTAGTCAAGGATTGACTCTCGAAATATATCCACCTCGAGAATACGATATGAATGAGGAGATGCTTCCCCCATCATGCCCAATTTGGCGGGTAGAGACTTACTTGGCTAAAAAAATCGTATCATCAATGAAGGGTCAACATATCATCCTCATGCCAAACTCTTGTAGCAGAACTAAATGCTCATAAAATTGAAGACGATAAAGACAAGGAAAGCCCAGGTACTGCACTCTAGACATGCAAGACAATCCCCATAAAGAACCATATCATATCATACCATCATCATTGCAATTCAAATTCTTCCTTTCTTTTCTGTTTCTCTTATCGAATCCTAATCGTAAATATACTTAATAATGATAACAAAAAAAAATGATAAAAGAGAGAAAAACAATCCTCCAAAAACAAAAAAAAAACCAACGCAACGTTGAAAAGGAAATTGTGGGATGGTGATTTTGTGTTGCTGGTGGTGGTGTGTGATGCGAAGATGTGGTATAAAATGAATGTGAGCAGAGTAATGATAACCCAAAGATGAAAAATATAAAAAGTAACTAACTTCAAAGTGCAGGTAGGCACACATTTTACATTCAACTTTTTATGAGTTGTAATAATGATGGGTCTGCTGCTCTTACTCACTGCAGCCATACGTCTTTAGCAGACTCTAGAAAACAGAATTAACTCATCTTTTTTTCTGTGAAACGACACCTTCTCAAGACAACAACAATAACGTAAGCAGGACATATTATGCTCATGCTTATCTACATTGTTGTGGACTTTCGTACATAGTTATTTGGCCTTTTGAGTCTTCATTATTAACCTATTCTGCTCTTCTGAGGTTGGAGAGACACTTTTTTTGAGGGAATGGAAAATCTACTTGACACACAGAGAAGGGCAGCACTATGATTGTTTGAAGATCACTTTCAGATCAAACAATGAATCATAACGTAAGTTTCGAGGGAGGAATGATGTTCAGACAAATTTTCACGTCAAAAATCAACGTACTTTGTTATTTTGTTTTGGGGGGAGTTGATAGTGACGCATGCAGAATCAAAAGGGCAAGGAGATATGATGATTCCCTGTACATCATCATCATGATCTGATCATTGTCAGTCTTTCGTCAATGCAATATGCAAATAAACATTAAATACATAGAATGTTCCACCAATATTAAAGGGATTGTAGCTGCAAACCAATTCTCAAGTTTCCTTCCTCGCCTTTCCAATCTATTCCTTAAAAATTATGCACATCAAAAATATAACTTTTTTTTAAAGGAAAGACATAAAAGGAAGTAAAAAATATGAAGAAGTCAAATTGTCGGCTTCTTGGTCAGAAGAAAAATGAATAATTCTTATCAATTTTTTTCCTGCCAATTTTAATCAATTTTCATGAAAATAACAAGAAGTTTGTTATAATAAATGGTGAGTACGTGGTTGTCGATGCCACAGCACGTAAAAGTACTTTATAAGTAGGTACAGGGAAGTCCAATTTCGTCTAATGATAATAGTAATAGGCTGTCGTAAGGGACAGGCTAAAGGAACTATAGAAAGTCAATCTCTGGTGTAGGTATCGCTGGTTCCTGTTTGATTGAAAGCCAAGGAATTGTCAGAAATGATTTTAGCCAAAAAAAATAACATCCCAATTATCATTAAGTTGTAATAAAATTGAGCAAAATTTAGCTTGTCTACATGAGCAGTGTGTGATGTACTTGAAATAGAAAATGTAATAATCACATAATCTCCATACTAATTAATAATACGTTAGTTATAACTTATAACTACCTACGACAATCATCATCAGTACAATAATCACACAACATAACAACAACCCATATTTTGAAAATAGCTTTTTTTTTTAAACTGAGCAAAAATACAACTTTCATTTCTTTGTGAAAAAGCAAGATACTAGTAAAAAGCTGTTGGGCTGTGAACGTCATCGGCATATCACAGCTTATCGCTCAACTTCCAACTCAAGTTCAGCTTCACCATTGCATTTTTGAGGATCTTTTACGTCCGGTCCGTGTTTTCATTTCGACAAAAAGAAAACAGTGTTCGAAAACAAGATTTCTTGAAAAGTAAGAAGGTAAGGTGCAACCAGATTATAATAATAAAAAAGAAGTTGAAGAAGATATATCAAGGTTTTTTATAAGTTGTTGGGCAAGCCGCATGTGTGCGTGTTGTATAAAACGTATGTGATTACTTTTGCACGCCATTATGCGCGGCCTAAATCTTGACGGACTGGATTTTTGAAAGTAGGTAACAAGAGGCTTTCTGTGTTGTGTCGAGTGATTTTATGGCGACTACATACAAAGCATGGTTTTTTATTAGCAGAGAAATAAACAGATATGGCAGTCTTACTATATGATGATGATGCACTACTTTTATGGTATATGGTTTAAATGGTTTGTTGGAGTGATGAACAAGAAAGTTCAGTACTCAGCCCGACATTTATCAAATTGCATTTTCACAAAAAGAAAAGCACATAAGTTGGTAGTTTGCGAGCCACTCGAAATGTATTTTGAAATTTCGAATATGAGATTCCACTCCTCGTATGAGTTAGTTATTCCAGAAAATTGTGTAAAATACTTTACAGAGACGAAGGATTATTAATCCTTTTTTAGTTTGGTTGAGCCATGTATGTATGCTCGCAGGGCAGCAGAACAGGAAAGGGACTGTTGATTAGAAATCACAACCCACACTCCATTTTTAGTTCATTGAGAAAGGTGTACTTAAAAGCGTTTATAATTACTGTAACTCATCATCATCGTCATCATGCAGTCAGTCAGTTGCTACTACCTCCTTTTTCAAGTTATCTATTGCGAACTCAGGCTAATAATATGGTTTATTAAAAGCATTTACTAGAGCTAACAGAAAATCTGCAATCTCGACTTCCGGTTTGAAGTGACAGGAGTATGAGAAGGGGCTCATGCCAGTAAAACAAGAAGACGTCATAGTCGTCCCATGAGATTGACATCGTAAAAATAAATCAACTTTGCTTGCCATAATAATATGTACCATTGGCTGCCCTACATTAAAAAAACATTTAAATGGGGAGGCACGCCAAACTCCTGTTAATCCTTTTTTCAGGTAAAGGCTTGCATTTGTAGATGGGACTTTTGATATATTCCCCTCCTTTGCATTAAACGCTTTAACCTTAATAAGTAAATAGGTAATGATTGCTTACACATTGGAGATTTTTGCGTTATCAGTCGCGTGCTCAATAATCGTGCGAAAATAGGTGGCTAAATTGAGATTAGCGAGACATGAAATGATACACGACAGTAGGGAATGAACTTATCTAGATGGAGGCCTTTTAAAGTTTATATAAGGAGTAAGGTGACTTGAGACAATATAAGTTTAAAGCGGACATCTTGTAAGATTGGAGAATTGTATCCCATCGAATCAGAAATTACGTAAAAACAACCGTGTCGCCACATCCTTCCTTCCCAATATTGCATAATGAGCTTACAGTCAGTGTTGTTATCCTGTGAGAATATTTAAATGACATGGAAGGCAAAGTACACTTCATTAAATTGTTGCAAGGTGAACACGTGATGATGATGATGATAAGATTAATGTTTTGCGTAGCAGTTTTGTAAAAAAAAATTGTATGTGCTTGCTGTACATATATGTTTCATTAATAACGAATGTGGGGAATATGTAAATGATTTTTCAAAATATATAAAATTTAAAAAAACAGCACAATTGAAACTGGCAACAATTGACGAGGATAGATTACAGCCATTTATTAAAAGCGCGGAGAAAGTTCTGTATGAAATACGTATCGGAAACTCTATCAGAGTTGTATGTACAGCAACCATTGTTAAGTATTATGCAGTTTTTTTTGGAATTAAAAATTGCATAATAAAATAAGCAGGCCTGACTCAAAATGAAGCAGCTAATTATAACTTATGAGCCACTGGTCAATATAACTTTGCCAAATTCTCGGCTCCTATTTGATTCGCAGCAATAAATATCCCGCCCACAATATCTCCCTCATTTGTTGAGCATCTCACGATTCCTGAAGAAAATCGAGATTTCTTGCTCACAAGATAAGGGAAACATGTTACCTTTTTTTTAAACATTCACGCTCAAGATCTTTAGCCACCGGAGACGGAAGCAATAATAATGGAAGAACAATGTTGATTGCAGACATCTCATCTCAAAATATAAAATTTCGTTCTCAACAGCATAGCACCAGTGCAAAAAGAAAAATTAGCCAACCAACAAAAGAGGGGAGCATAAAGAATAGATTACATCATCCAAAAATTTGTATGAAATGAATATCATTTGAATTGAACAATGTATAAAAAACATTCTCTTGGAATTATTTTTAAAGGAAGGAAGGATGATAGGAAAAAATGAAAACAAGAGATTAACACCTGATACATGGTCAATAACACCAGCAGAGATCTACCAAAGTACCAACTCCGATGAAAATGTAAATGACAAGTGATGTGAATGAATCCAAAAAAGATGTTGGCCACTCAACTCCACAATAAGAACATGAGATTTAGGCATGGACAGGAATTGCATCGTCAAGGAACATCGTCCTCCTCATCATCAACAATCACATCTCTTGGCGATGCTATTCTCACACTCTCACCATTCGCAAAACACATTACAGCAAATCTCCTTTGCCAAACTGTTCATGTTAATAAAAATTGCAAAAAAAATATCCCAGATGGAAAGTTATGCGAAGCCAAACCCTTCTCATCGGACTATAACAAGGTCTTTCAGCAAATATTCAAGGCAAAAAAATCTCTACCGATGGGATGATGACTTGATGACGATCACCACATAACAACTTTGCAGATTTTAACTTCATAACAAGCAAATATGAAATTGCTTCGTTTTTCTAGCAAATACGTACGTAAGTACTACACAATATATAGTGCGGTCTCTCAAAAGATAATCCTTTCTTGGGTTCAGCTTTGCTTACACAATCGCAGAAAAAGATGTCACTAAAGGAAATCGGATATACAGAGCTCCCAATAGTCAAATGTGGAATGAAATGAGTTAGCTCGTAAAATACATGATTATTATTATGTAAGACATTTTCGTCCCATCCCATTTTAACAAGATACACAGCAATAAAAACCAGAGGGATTATATAGGCAACCAAAAATCCCCTGTATTAGTTTTTAGGTTCGACCTGAAAGGATTTTTTTCCTATCATTCAAATTAGAAAATTGGAGTTTGTTAATGAGGGTGGTTTTTCAAAGTATAAGGAACTGCTTGTTACAACCCGTCCCTGCATTTATGACAAGTACGCTAAAACAACAGTTTTGAGCGAAGCATTTATCTTGTTGAGGGTGGAAACAAAGTAGATGGACGTCGGACGAAGAGCTCTTACAACATTACCGTTGCTTTCTTCATTGAATGGAATGAGAGAGAGAGAGGGAGAGGAAGTACATAACTCGTCATCATCATCATCATCAGCACTCACCCCACTCATTGCAGTTTCCGAACAGGCCATTGGTCTTCCATGCAGTAAGTTGCTAGGGAATGAATGCAAATGTATGAATTGATTTGAAAAAATGCAAACTCTACATCTTGCGTAGTTATTATTAAGTGCTTGGAGTATGTTTTCTACAAAGTATAAGCACATGGCGATGATGATGATGATAGCAATATTATTAATGTACAGGTAGGCTCTATACGCACGCATGCATTCATGCATTAATCTCACTTGTAATACGAAGCCTTCGTCGTAATCAAAATCACGTAGTTACATTATTGCAAAGCGCCAGACAAAAAAAAACGATTCGCCTCAAAACACAGGAAATTTGAATAGGAAGAAGCAAGGAGTGAATCCATTTATTCTTCTTCTTGAAGCAAGTCTTGAATTGAGCTGAGAAGGCTCGGATTGTTGGTTGTGGGGGTATGCATGGTAGAATGAGATGTTGTGTTGAGACGCTGACGACTTCCTAAAACATTCAATGTCCTTCCTACAGATTGCTTCAGCAATTTGCAGCTAAACTTGCTTGTCACCGGATTGTACAAGTAAAGTGTGAAT
>JAQGAI010001735.1:0-13862 GCA_034696905.1 Lepidocyrtus violaceus
CCACCTGATACATTTCCAGTATTTCTTTTTGTGGTTTGGGTTCCAATCCAAGTTCCAGGTTAAGAACTGCTATGTCTATAGTGCCTGGCACATCTATTGTTTTGAAAGTTTAATGTCCGGATCATTGACAATCCGTTTTCGGTGTATTCAGCTTATTGTCAAAATAGACTCACGTGGTAAGTGTGCTTATTAGCTTATTGTTAGTGAACGCTTCATCGAAAGTTTAACATAAAGTAGACTAATTTCAATTGTTTTTGTTCCAGTTAATCATAATCATAATCAATGATATACTTCCTTGCTTGCAGATTGATGGTGTAAACTGTAAACCTCAACGGTGATGACGGTTCAAGATGTTCGACTTTGCGTCGAGAATTGCCAAACTTGATGCAGTTAGTTTGGATAGGGAATTCTTATCATTTTTAAGACGGGAAATCAGTGGAGTTCTCTCTGTTATTACGGTACTTTCAGTAAAGATATTTCATTACTTGGCTACAGAAGGATTTAATATAAACTGCTCAGTGCAATCAGTGCAGTGTTCCAAGCTAATCAATCGCAAAATATTTTAAATATCTTTATAGAATGAAGAGTACCTGCACAAATTTTCACCGGAGATCACTCTCTTTATCAAGTTTATAATATGGAAGGTAATCTATTTATTTCTATCGAACCGGAGTTATTTTACTGTGAGTGAGATATTGCTGATTAGTGAAAGGATGGCATAATGGATGTTCTTTTTTCAGTTCTCCACCTCCTCCAGTGGAAGCACAATAGGCCAAAAACTTCTGGGAATTAAATATGCCACGATTCCGGGAAAGCTCAGACTTCTGTTCGTGTTGGAAGGTGTGATACCCTATCTAATTGAAAGACTGAACTCCGTTCGGGACACTCCAGCCATACAAAACGTGAGTTAAACTCACGTTAAACAACAAACTGGAATGCTTTCAAAACATCTATTTCGATTTCAAATAAATTGAATTATTTAATTTATTTTAATAGATTCGGGACAATATAAGACAAGCAGAACGCGTGTTCAAAATTCTCCACGTGGTGAACTTCTGCACATTCCTGTTCCAGAACCGATATCCAACAGTTTCCACCCGGTTGCTTGGATTGCCAATGGTACCGGTTCACTATCGGTTTGGTCCGTCTGCCGGATACTCTTACCAAATCAGGGAGCTGCTGTGGCATCAGTTTGCGGTAAGTATACTGAATTAGAATTTTATTTGGCTAAACCGAATTAAAAAAGAAGTTTCTGTTTGTGTACGTTTGTTAAACAAATGTGTTCTGTTTGGTTTGATGACATAGGATTTCCTGATTAATATTCTTCCACTGATTAACTTCCGCAAAATAAAGCGTTCTGTGATGAACTGGGTGGGAGATAGCCAAACTTCAGTTGCCACTCTTCCTAGTACTAGTAGTACTGCTACTACTACTGGTGAAATTAACGACACAACCTCCGGAAACAGCAGAAGTGTGTTGATCTGCTGCGTTTGCAATGAAGATGCTGTGATTCCGCAAACGGTGGGGAATGACTACTACTGCTACTTCTGTTACAATTCCATGGTTGATGAAAACTCTTAGTTTTATTTGCTCATGAAGTCATAAACAATAACGAATGTACTTTTTTTTAGTCAGGTCACAAAACGTCAATGAATGTAATCTCAATTGAAAATGAAATATAGTTTGTACATCTATACGGATTTACGGATTTTAAGGCCAGTTTCAATGTGATTTATTTGTAATTTTTACGATTTAATATTAAATAGATAGATAGATTTACAATAAAGAAATTACATTGCTACTCATTTTTACTGTTTAATTTTTACTCATGGCTCAAGATAAATAATACGAATCCGGTTCAGCAAGCTTCCTCTTTACAAGATTATCACCAAAATCCCCAAAAATTTCTCCATAGTAAGAGGACAGTAGTATAACCTTGCCCGCATGAATTACCTTTCTCTCCACTGCTTCCACCTCCAATTCCACACAGCCCCCATCAAGTTGCTCCACCGTAAACTTTCGAACCTCGGAATTCCATTTACTTTTCCCTTTCATTGGCTTTGCGTTGCTCACCTTGTAGTAGATGCATTGTCTCGGGATCATCGTCAACTCCGGACTCAGTTGATGAACATCTTCGATCGGTATTACTGCAACATTGCCATAGTCCACGTATTTCACCCGGAACGAGTCCTTCAAATGTTCCAGAATTCTGGCTCGGTACCATTTGTCATCATACTTGGCACAACAGAAGCCTCCTATTTCCGGTCTCCAATTTTCGATAACAAGACGGGGATCTATGCCCTCTTCCCGGTTGCAAATGGCATCTATCGTTTCTGTCATATGGACCATTTCTGCCGTTTGGATGTATAATTCCCATGGGCTGACTATGTTGATGACGTAGCCCTACAATATTCAAACAGTGATCAAGTTAATTTAAAAACTGCATCTAATTGATCAAGCGGTACTTCTGTTGAATAAAAATCAATAATCATTTACCCTCACCGGCTTCGCCACGTTTTTGATTGGCAGTGGAGTGGGAACCGGACAAATGCTGGAATTGACCCCACGACAAAATATGCTTTGGTGAATTTCCTCCCTGGCATCCTCCTCGTCAGCGTCATCGTCAATATCGTCATTATCATCCACTTCTTCATCACTTGAAGAAGACTCACTAGAGCAGTTTAATAGGCCCTTCAGCTTCTCCTTAATTTCTTTATCTTCTTTTCGTCGAACCTTTGCTTGTATCTTATCTTTGGGTTTGGTCTTGGTCAGCGTGGATTTCCAGATGCAGCATTCCGAAGAATTATTGTCAACCTGAACAAAAAATAACAATTACCAATTCAAATATTCAAAACCTTTAAACGTCAAGCGGTTTTAATAAACTTGCAAACTCCTTAATTTATCGCATTAAAGTTTTCAAACTAACCGTGACAATCCTCCCAAAACGCTCATCAATCTTCACATGAATGAAGTCCAACTGCGCCCGATCCTTCAGCAGTCCAGTTCCACCCCTCCCTATAATTGTCACATGCTTGAACCGTAGCTTATCCGTGCGTAACCGCTGCTCCAAGTTATCCTCTTCCACCTTCTTTTGATAACACTCCCGGGAGCAATAATATTCCGTAGTATTCACACAAATTAGCTCCTGGTCACACCGACGGTAGTTACAGGGAAGCCCCTTAACCACATCCTGTTTGGTTGAAACATAATTGTCCTCCTCGTCCGATAAGGTTAGATAAGATAACTTCAGATGTTGGGTGCTCATGATCTTCCCCTACTGATTTTGGGACTGACGATGACGATTATCAAAATTATTTTTCAGTGTCCAAAAAAGTGAATAACTGATTTAGCACTTAGCACCTGGGCGAGCGCAAACAAACAAACGCGAAGCAAACGCTTTTAGCTTGTTTGTTTGGATAGATGCAGATGTGATGTGATAATGTGATCAGCCGACATTTTTCGTAGTATTTTTGTGATAATGTAAATATGGAAATTTGATATATTCTAATTCGGTTAAAATCTGCATACAGATTACAGATATATAGAACAGGTAGCAGATCCGATCCGGCTGTGCAACTGCTATATTGATTGCATTGATGAGATGAGATCGCAATAATAGAGCCTATGCATATAAAAGCGTTTTGGGTTTAGCTTGGCAATTTTATGGGGTAACATGAGATGCTCTTCAAAATTGACAAAAATAATTAAGAGAATTGAAGAAGTTTTTGATGGCTTTGTTTTTACAAATTTCCAAGTTGGAATGTAAATCTTTACTTCTCTAAATATTTGTGAATGAATATAGTTTTTTTTTACAAATTATTGATATGGATGCTCCCATTCCCATTTATTTGGAATCCTAATCTTCTTCCTGATAAATTGTCATTTTTACTCATTCCACACAGGGTTCTTGACAGGGTGTAAAGTTTCTGTTGTACCTCCTGGTCCAAGGCAATAGGATTGAAGGAACGCTGCCTGCAGTTGGCGAAGTAAGTTCCTCCTTCGTTTTTGATCGATGGAGATCTCCCAACGAACATGATACCGTCGGCACCCTGTTCCGGAGTCTATGACAAAATATTTAACGCAAATTAATAAGTGATAAGAGAAAGTGGATTTTGAGTTATATCATTTCCGGTTTTCTCTCATCTTGCCCCAAGCCATGTACCTTAAACATCAGTTTGAGCAACCCTATGTATTTGAAGAACCAAACGTTTTGATAGAGGTCAGACTTGATCACTCCCGGATGGAGGGAGTGCACCCGAATATTTAGCTTCTCTTCCTGGACCTTCCTATCCAGATCCAAGGTCGAGATCACCTGCATCAATTTGCTGGACATGTACAACTTGTGTGGGGAATGGTCATACTTCATATCAATATTATCGAAGTCGATCTCCCCTCCGTGATGAGCAATCGACGAGACATTGACAACCCGACTGGGCTCCTCTGGACTCCCTCCACTGTTTAGCGCCGGAAGCAACAACATTGTTAGCATGAAATGGGACAAATAGTTTGTCTGGAACTGGGCCTCGTATCCATCCCCTGTAACCTGAAATGGGGGGAACATCACCCCGGCATTATTGATAAGAATATGAATCGGCTTGTTTTTCTTCAGAACAGACTGTGCAAATAGGCGGACGGAGCTCAGGGAGTTGAGGTCCAATGGGAAGGCTTCCGCAGTTCCAGTGGTTATACCATCATCCCGTAGTTTACTAATGAGATCCTCCCCAGCGGAGGGTTTCCTACAGCCAATGATGACATTCAGGTCTTGCTCAAGGCATTTCTTCACTACTTGAGCTCCTATGCCTCGGGCGCCACCAGTTATGACGACAGTTTTGCTGGAGCTTTTCAGCTCGGAAATTTCTATATAAAATTTCGTATGCTTATATTGTTATGAAATTATGTTTTTGATGGAAGTTTTAATCTTTTTTTCTCACCTTCATCGCTCATTTTCCTATGCCTCGTAAAAGTTTCAATTATGCTCCACTTCACCCCGATTAATATAATCACGACATAATACCAAAACCGTTTGAAATGATTGAAAAGTCCTTTCCCTGGGCCTATTTCTTTCTTATCTTTACCCTCTTCTTCAGCTTCTCTATCACCCAAACTGGGATGCGGACTGACGCCGGCTTCCACCTCCACATCTAAACTGGGCATGTTTTTTACCCTTGCTTGCATATTTTTTTTAGGAGAAAGAGTTAATTATTTTCACTACAGTAGAAAAATCCAAGCTTGAAAAATTAACAAATGAACGCTTTTGATTTTGGTTAAATGCACTGGTTGGATTAGAAGGGGACATGTATTGGAGGGCGAATGGACTTTCACATTCCCAAATGTATCAACGGATGTAATGCGACATGCGACCAACCATAATTTCAATTTAAGCAATGTCAGTCCATTTTCCATTTCCCTTTGTGGGCGGGTTTGTGAAATATCTATAATATCTTGGGTATTATGCTCATCAATTTTTCACGGAATTTGAAAGCAAAAATTCCAGTCACTCATACAGAATAATGTAGGAGAGTTATGATGAAATCAATCAATACATTAGCTCCAAAAATTGGGTAATGGGGAAAGTTTACCGATATTTTTTATAAAAGTAAATTGTCTTATATAAGGCGACCCATTTTATTACACGCGATGGGACAGGGGTTGGTATCATTAAGACTGGATCAATTTACGGTGGGTCAATAGTAATTAGAAAATCATGGGATGGAATTTCGATAATGGAAGAAAATATTTGCACGCACGCAAACAAAGTAAAAGCTTTAATGAGACAAAAAGCGAGGTTGAAGGGCTTTGTCTTTCATCAACTGCATAGTACATAAATGCTTACGTGAATTATATTACGAAATGTTCAGCCGTAAATTTTATTTTAATTAAATGCAGATAGATACGTAATTTTAGCCTGGTGCAATTGATGAGTGTCAATGAAGAACATTCTGCATTCTTAGCAAAGCATCATGATTTGTTTCACAAACGTATTTGTTATAGATATTTAGTACTTTGTTTTAAAACATATCTGTATTTATTGTTTTATTTTAGCCTAATCCCATGCGTATTATTATTAGCAGACCGAGAAACGTGTTTAAACTTATAAAAATGCACTTTTCAAAACCATCCACATCCACTTATGCAATCATGGGGGAATCTGATTGCTATTGTACCCATCCTCGTTCCTCTGCGAACCTAAAATTAAAAGAAAAGTTGGATTTTCACTATACATCAAATACAGCATCGCTTTCCAAAGATATGGAACATATTCATTTTGAGGAGAATGCTGTACTGTACTGATTGATGTGAAGGTGAACTTTACGTTTTTCTCAACTTACCTCCAACAGGACATGCATCAGTATCAGTGACTGTCAAATGTGTCCACTAATTATCTGGTCCGTGTCATCTGATTTGTTGGTTTAGGATGAGCTGCTGAGACTCTGATATAAAATGACAGTTCCAGCTGAACAGTAATGTAACAACATTATGCTTGGTTTTGGTAGGTTGATATACATTTGGCATCAACGCGCATTGCCTCCACCTTTTGAACAGATATTCGTCCTACTCCCTAATAACGACGACTAAAACCAGGAACATGATGTAAGACTGGTATATGGTAGTCTCGTTGATGAAAAAGGTCAACTTTCTCCGTCGATACGAAAATGGGAACATCCATTTACTCCATTCCTAAACAAATCATCAAAACATTTAAGCAACCTTTCAATCTTGTCTTTATATGAATATGAATTACCATGTTTGCATTTGACAGTCTAATTGGGTATGCAATGCAACTTTAGCAAGTGCAAGTGTCCAAAAAAATTGTTTCGATTTATGCTCCACATTGTATATAATTTCCAAATGATTTTTTTAACTACTCAACAAACCAAATAATGAATAAAAACTGGTAAAACACACGGTAGCTCAAAAATACATTTCATACAAAAGTCAAATTTTTATTTCCTTTTAATATAAAAAATTACAATCACACCTAACAGTCTGCCAAAAATTTCTTAAATCGTACTCAAACTTTTAACGAGATTCAAGCAACGAGCTAAATTATTTCATAATGATAATTCATTTTCCACTTTATAGCATCGACTTACACAACTAAAACATTTGTAAACAAAGTGGAAGGAAGAAATACACATAAAAAGTAGAAGTAAAAAAGTATAGTACTCCGCGTTCCACAACATCCATCCATTATCCCGTGTTGTCTTTCGCCAATACGGTTTAGCGCAAAACATTTCATTCGTTTGTTCAACTTTATTGGTTTTCAAAATTGAAAAAATAAATCTTGCCTAACGAAGCACCCAGTTTGGATGACTTTTGCATAAAACTGTATTACATCAGTAGTATCTGTAGCTTACACTTAATAAATTACACTGTTTCTCCTAATCATTTAAAGTCTAGAAAACAAAAAGTACTCTTTGAATAGCCTAATTCATATCCAAACGGAAAAATAACGCAAGAAATCAAACTCGCAACGTTTAAACAGCCAATCAGCATTAACAATTCTAAGAAAGAATGATGCTCGGTTGTGTTCAATTCAATTCAAAAACTTTCAAGAAGCATTATTCTATGAGTAGCATCACATTTTCCCACCCACTTAAAACTAACTCCAAGTTATTTTCTCAGCCGTAATAAGATATTTTGAGGATCACAGAAAGGCCCAACTCTGCCGAACACATCGATGCCGCGGACGATGAAATAGTACCGATTCTCTTCCGTGAACTGAAACAGAAGAAAAGGAGGGATAATAAAAAATGCCCATCTCTGCTAAACATACTTGCATCAAACGTAATACACACTCGATAGAGTCACATACACAAAAGTATATTGGTTTTAAATATAGAATTCTTCGTAGTCAATAGGAAATCAGTCACATGAGAGTAGCAATAGCTTTCCTCATGTAACAATACAAGCTATGTCTATATTCGATGAACCATAACAATGCAATACCAAAGTACCCACGTAGGAAATCCACGTTTGTCTTAAAACAACAGATATTCATAGGAAAAGGATAAATAACCTACCTGGGACAAAGTGCAAGCCATAGGTAAAGGCAACGCCTTCACATCGCCCACCCTCTTCCACGCGGTTTGCTTATTAGAATTGCTGGCAAGGTATTCTTGACAAGCAAAGATTTGATAAATTGTAACTTCAGCCATGTTACTAACTGATGCTAAATCCCAGGATAAAACGATTCCATCCGGTTGCTCCTTTAATTCCAGTTTTGGTTTTGGTGGCGCTTTAAGAGAATCATTTCGTACTTTTGGGGCGGGTGTGGGTGGTAGGGCCGGCTAAAATTAGAAATTTTACGGATTTTTTTTTACAAAAATCTTATACACTTATATACTTTGATAATTAATTTGTTTCGCGAATTTCACAATTCTAAATCGATATAGGCAGTGCTCCAATTTTGAATTTTGTGCTTACTAGAATGAAGGTTCTCCGGGAGTTCAAGTTTGTCCCAAGTGCAGATCCAGTCGCTGGTCTAATAGGTATAGTGGCTGCGACCCTTTGATTACTATTGGCAGCAATATTGCCTTGTCTCGGCATTGGGTGTACGATTGTCACTGGAGGGCCATTATGTTGTACATCCTTAAACACTACCGACTGGTTATTAGCCATTTTCTGTTGTACCAAAACCTGACGGGGTTGTGCCAAGGCATTGACATACTTTGGCATAGCCGACGTCGGAACCAATTGAACACTAGAGGCAGCAGATCCAGAGGAGTGGTTGAGGATATTATACTGAATTCCATCTATAACTAAAAATCATTGGATATAAATCACATCTTATACAAAACGAAGTCATATATCAACTATAAAAATTAACTGCTCCTGGGGAAAACCTACGTACAGTAAAAGGTAAATCAACATATACTTTTTTTTAAAGAAGTAAAATGTTTAGTCATAGCAAAAGTAGTACATCTATACAAATGCGAGTAATCTACTAATACTGAATACTGATACATACCAAGTAAAATTAAACGATACAAAATTTAAACTGATTTTGCAGAGAGAATGAAAGTTTCAGCCATAGTTTTACTAATAATGGGACCAACATTTAAATACCAACTATGGCTAATATCAGCAATTATACGGTACTTAGTACTTCAGTAATATACGAGTAAAACCCTGATCTCTCTAACGCTGTACGTAACTGTGTAAACGAAATACTACGACATATAAATGTAAATTAAATCTTACCCGTGGTAGCGGTGGATGACCCACTAGGAGAAGAGCTTGTAACAGCTGCCGCCGTCCTATTCAAAACTGCAGATCTCGGAGTTTCATCAATATCATCAGTTAAATCAACGACATCTTCACTCTGAGAAACCGGGGAAGTTGTAGAATTTTTTGTTTTCGGGACGATTGGAAGCGGCCGCTGGGGAACTTGTGATGTCGTCGATGGTTGTGATGAATGAAATTTTCTTGATCCGCCGCCTGTGGCTACAGGTTCTAACGCAGGAATTTTATTTGTTGAGGATTTATTGTCTCCCCCGGTTCTACTTCCTTGATATGTCCTTTTCACTGGTTGTGACTGGGGCACACTGAACGTTCCATTTGAATTCCCGGTGGATTGTTTTGCACCACTTCTTTCTTGCTCCGGAACTCGAATAATTGTAGGTGGCGCTGTTCGCACACTCGGCTCCAATGATGTTTGAAGACCGACGGACCGATTGAATCGAATCGCGTGCGGTGGCTTCCGATTCTTTGGTTCTCGCTTCTCATTTTCCGTAATCGAAGTCATAACATCTGATAGCTCTGCGACCTTCACATAACAATGACAAAAAAAAATGTTGCCTTAAAAAATTGACATTTTACATAAATTGTCATGTCGAAAGCGATAAAGCGAAAGCATATAACCTCAAACTGCCAGTTTTATGGATCCTTAATTTGATACAAACCTTTTAAAAAAATCCAAGGATGAATACTTAATTATAATTACTAGTCTCAAGTAGCCCCATATTTTTTCCTGAAGCAAACGTGGACCAACAAACGTCAACATTTTCCATTACGTCTGCTATGAACATACCCTACAGATCGATACGAAAGGATACTATGCTGTTCCTGACAAAGACTCGAGTAAGTCACATTTTACTTACGTACTTCATTTCATAGCTTAGGACACACAAGCTAGAAAAACATACAAACCCAGGCATGATGTATTGGATGCAACAACAACAACGAACATACAATGTACATTTTTATACATTTTATGTTAGCCTTAGCCTCCTCCTCGCCACACGCAGACGGAGAACATCACTTACTTTGCTGTCTCTGCATCAAGGATCACTTTAAAGGCTCGTGCCCAACATAAAACTAGTGTCAATCGACTCAGAAGGTCAAGTTACCCCATCCTACCAAATTTCAAAAAAATCGGAGTTGACGGGGCCTTCTTCCTCTGTTCCAGGGACTCAATTCTTGGTTGACCCCACCACATTTGTTTATGTTCAACCCATTTGTTTTCAGCTGTGAAAGTTGAATATTTTCAATTTTTGTGTCTGAAATTGATGAGGGGGGAGAATTTTCTGCTTTTTCACTCCCGGCCCGGCTCCCCCGGGGGGGAGTTGCGCCGAAGGCGCAAAATTTTTTCGTAACCTAACTCAACTTACTCCAAAATTAAGTTAAAATTTAAGCAATTTACCAAACAGATAAGTCCTAATGCTTGCATAAATGGCTAAACAATTTACAAACTCAATCAAAATTGCACTGGGTGGACACATTTTCGTCTAATTACCACTTAAATATGAGAAAAATGGATAAAACTACCTCCAAAAATGATTAAAATTATGAAATAGGGAGGTGAAAAGTAGTTTATGAAGTTATTTGGATTTTTTTTGCATAATTGTTTTACTTTTTGCAAATTCGAGAGGGGGAAAATTATACTCTTTCCCCCCCTACCAAAATTGAGAGGGGGAAAATTCCCCCTTGTCCCTCCCTATTCCGCCGTCCCTGCTATTAGGCACCCAATTTCAATCGTTTATTATAAAAGACAGATAGGTATACATACTTTAAATTCAAAAAGTAGGTATGAACATATTTTGTATAAATGAAATGGGAGAGAGTTGGCAAAAAAAAGCAAGAAGAACTGTCGACCGCAAAGGAGCGATTATTTAGGCTTCGCACAATTTAAAGTGTATGTATTTGATACATTCTGATTCTGACCGTGCCTAAATTGCTGCCAATTTCTTTTATTGTGTAGAGTGCTTGTTGCGGCAACGGTCGTCCTCATAGTCAACTTTTGCACAGTCGAGTCAGATGTTTTTGGCAGAAACAAATGCATCAAAATGAAAGCAAATGCATGCAAACGAATAATTGAACTACATTGTCTTCTTGGAAATGTGCGCAAACAACTTTTCAACGTGTCTTGTCGCAGTTAGCACTGCAGCTCAGAATTAGATCTGAACAAGGTATATATAATATTGGTTTGATGGGGATCGGTTCATGTTTTCCTGCAGGATGTTTGGTTGTGCCTGTGGTTTTGTTGGTTCTAGTCTAGTTCAGTCTTAAAATAGGGAATAAATTTGAAATCAGCATATTGGATAGATGCTTGCAGTTCTCTTTACAGTTGTTTTAAATGCTCCTTGATGGTTTCAAGAGTGTTAAAAGGAGGAACAAAAATGAAGAATTAAAACGGAACCACGGCTTGAATTCCTTAATTCTGTTCTTATGTTGACTTCATACTTCATGTTTGCTGACCATAACAAAAAATCGTTCCGTTGTAATTTTTTGGGTTGTCTATCATGTTAATTATTATTATTTTCTACATTAAGCACACGAAAAAATTTGGTAAATATAAAAAGAAGTTTGAATTTTGATAAAGGAAAGTGAACGGCAGAAAATGAATTTTGGCAGGTTTAACGATTGTCTTTAGTGCATTTTTGAGATGCGATAGAGATAGTTAAAACGCTTTGATGCAGAAGTACAGAGGAAGGTTAGTAAAGGTAATAATTGCATTGGCTGTGTATAAATTATTATGATTTGGTTTTATAGACATTGTTCACGGTTTTACTCTTATAGGTTTTAAGTAAAAATTGCTGTTGAGAATGTAAAGAGAAAATGAGTTAGTGATTTTGGCTTAGCCTTCCTATACCACTTGAGCTCTCCACATATAGTAATTACGTAATAACTGATAATGCAGCAGATTCCCTATTTTTTTTATATGCACACGAGTGGTTCGAGTCAATTTATAATTTTACAGTTATGTAATGAGCTTCAGTAATCATCTGAAAAGGTGGAAGTGGAAGCGAAATTCGGACTGCATTGCATAGCATAATGTTTCATAACATCGTAAGGTAAAGTAGAACTTGTTATTGTAGAAAGCAGCATATACATATTCCATTGTTGCACTTTTGGGTGTTCATCATAGTCTGCAGACTACGGACTCTGTGCTTCTTTGTATTTGTATGAAGATGTATTATTGAACGAATTTATTAAAATGGAGGGGCACGATACATTGATTTTTTGAATTTAACGGATCAAATAAAAGCAGTAAGCAGAAATTAGCAGGTGCAGTTTAAAAAAACTCGTAGCTAAAATGAGAAGAGTGAAATACGAAGTAGAGTGAGGGGCACTGGCCAGCTAGCGTAGTAGTAGTAGTAGTTGTTTGGAGAATGCAATGTGAAGAAAGAATTAGTTTGATGTGGTTTTACTAGTGTTATTGTTACGTACGGAAATGTGTTCTTATTCTGAAAAGTTATCTGTGTTACTGACAAAAATACATGGAGAAGTGAATGAGTTCAAAAAAAAAATGAATTGCTTCTATAAAAGGTTTTATTTGTGGTCAGTTTTTGAAGTTTATTGAGTAAAATACATTTTAACTGGATTTACCCATCCTCTTTCGCCACCGTCAACCAAGGTATTAAATCTAAACAATAAAATAATTATCAAATAATGATTGTAACATGTTATTAGTAAGATTCAATATTCAAATATAGTCGAGTTATTTATTTTGAAAAAAAAAACGATTGATTAAATAATACTGCCACTGTCCCATTCGTTTACAGAAATCTTTATTTAAATAGGTTTTTAGTAGTTTTATAAGGTTTTGGGATTGAATGGGATTGAAGTTGGGATTACCAACTTTGTAAATAAAATGGCCAACACAAGAAGTAAGGGACGTATAGGTAATAGGTAGGTTATTCCAGGGATCTTTTTCCAGAAAGTTTTCATCATGCAACTATTTCCTCTACACAGGAAGTAGAAGCTAATGAAACGTCGAGATGTGGTATCTGGTATCTGATGGTATGTATGATTATTTTCATTTTTGGTAGTATCACATTGTTAGAAAGTATGATTCTCAGTCATGGTCACGTTATGTTGTAGCTTGAATTGTAATTTTGCATGAAAGGCTGGAGTAAATGGTAGCATGGGCGTTTTAAAATATTGTTGCAAAAATGTATACAAAGTCTACTGACGACGAAATGTTAATCGCTTATCTTTTTAATGATGATGTGTTAGAACCCAAGGAAGCGTAATACGCAGAAATAGTGAACTTATCGACATTTTGGAATTGTTCCGTCCGTAGTACTATGAGGACATTTTTGGTAAAAAATATTCACCAAATATGTCTGAAATGAAAAATCCGACAAGATTGTATGCTTTTCTTTAGCACTTAATGCCTTACCCTAATTTATGAGTTACATCATTTTAAAGTCAATTACTTATCTAGAATTTTAAAAATCATAGTTAAATGAATGCATTGGCACGGACACGATATCATGTAACTGGGTTTCATGAAACAAACGGGGTTAAAGCTGACTACCGATCTATGTGTAAACTTACCTAAATATTAAATATGCATTTTCCGGTGAGTGAGGAGTGAAAATGGAAATGCATGTTAAACATATTGGTTCACACAT